>JAANYP010009620.1:0-146502 GCA_020465985.1 Centrapalus pauciflorus
AAGACGAAGATATCCATGAAAGGCCAGAAGCTCATGTATATAAGACGGACGCTCTCCAACGGTTCAAATCCCGAGGGACATTCCTCGAGTACCAATGATGAATATTCCACTCTCTATTCTCCGTATGGCAGATTGGAAATCGGAAAGGGTAAGGGTATACGTTCAGGGAGTATATCCGGAAGAGGCTCTATCGGAACAAGCAGAGCCAACCACTTCCGAAGGTGAGGAACGCCTGAGTGAGGCTGAGGGATAAAGGGAGAATGTTGAAAATAATCTGTGCTTTGAGGAGTGGGAGTTGAGTCGAGATAGGGAAGGAGCTGGTGGTGAGAGGCCAGAGATTTGTGACTCCTAACGCACAGTCTCTGACCCTTTGAGGGCAGAAAGATCAAGGATTGATGGAGTTCCTCCTACCCAAAACCGGACAACTCAGCATTAGGCCACCAGTCCAGTGGCCGCGATAACCCAACCCAGCCACTCAGGTTCCCCTCAAAGGGAACCTGTTTCATCTCACGGGGTTGTAGCACAAATATCATCTCCCCCTCATTTGGAGAGGGGAGATGTTGAAATAGGTCACCTGCCTCCCCCGGTGACCGACGTTATTTTGATCACACCTGACCCAACACCCGATAACACTCTGCCACATATTCACGACGCCTCCGTGGCATCCCCGCACATTAAAGACGCCTCCGTGGCGTCTCCACAAACTTCCAGATTTGCACTCCCAACTAGGGATGCAGAATTGAAGGAAGGAAGTCCTGGAGCGGCACATTGCCGTCCGCTCCAAGGCATCAAGGAATAACACCTGAGATGCTAACGGATGCCCTACGTGATGCCAGGATGGTTACTTGGGCTGACTAGGTAGCCCTGCAGGTCGCTTCTAAGGACATTCCTCTCTTCTATCTTTATTGTAGGGAAAGGGTGTTTTAACTCTGGAGGTGCCACCAAGTACCCATTCAGTCCAATCAACAACGGCGCTACAATATCAAATTGCCACGACAGCGGCTATTTTCACAGATTCTATTGAAATCATGCGTTGGCTAATACTGCGAGTCGAGGCAGAAATGAATAAAAGGATGGACAGGATGGAAATGGCGGCCATCGATTTATAGACTCTTTGCTGACCTCAGGCAATGTCTCTGAAAAGGAAACATGATGACCAGGAGAACCCTGGTCATCTTTAGGGGGAGAAATGCCCCAGAGTCCAGCCTAAGGGAGAAGTACCGAGTCTAGGGGGAGCCATCAGTAGAGAAAGTGGGGAGAAATTTACAAAGACTACAGAGGGTCAGAGAGAAAAAGAACTGACGATGACAATGGTGGTATATGAGCCTCCATCTAAGAAAGTCGAAGTCATCTTATTGTCTGATTCTGACTTGGAGATCGACCAAGACGAACAAACAAAAATACCTATTCATTAGATCCATGAAAGCAGCCTGCGCATTCGTAAGATCGGACAATATCATCAGAAACTCGTAGTGTCTGTAACGAGTTCGGAAAGCCGTTTTAGGAATATCGTCTTTATGAACTTTGAGCTGATGATATCCAGATCGAAGATGAATCTTCGAGAAGTAACTAGTGACTTGCTACTGGTCGAAGAGATCATCAATCCGGGGCAATGGATATTTGTTTTTGATTGTCATTTTGTTAAGCTCGCGGTTGTCGATGCATACGTAATGTGTCGTCCTTGTTTTTAAGAAACAGAACAATAGCGCCCCAAGGAGAATAACTTGGTTGAATAAAGCCTTTATCAAGTAGCTCCTGTAACTGTTTCATCATTTCCTACATTTCAGCAGGAGCTAAGCGATATGGAGCTTTTGCTATGGGAGCAGCTCCGAGAATAAGGTCATACGGAATTCCAGTTGACGGTCAGGTGGCAATCCCGAGATATCTTCTGGAACTGGAAATTCAGTGACGACTGGAATGGTAGAAAGAGATTTAGTTTCAGCCTTTGCATCAACAGCGTCAGCTAGATAAACGGAACAACCCTTAGCAACGTGCTTTCGGGCCTTAGCGATGGAAATAAGGCATAAGACGCCTTTTTGTCTTTCACCGTAGATATAAATGTCTCGAACCTCAAGATTCATAATCTTGATCATTCTCTTTTTGTATACAATTTGAGTCTCGTTATGGACAAGACAATCCATACCCACAATAACATCAAACTCCCCGAACTCCATGGGAACTCAATCTAAGTTGAACACTACGTCCACTATAAGTAAAGTGCAATTCCTATACACTTTATCAACCTTAACTAACATGTTGCTAGTAGTTTCGATATCAAGCACAAATTGTAAGTTTGATGTAGGCATGTTAAGTTGACGTGCGAATGAAGTGGAGACAAACGAACGATTTGCTCCAGAATCAAACGAAATACGAGCCAGAATTGAATTTACGAGGAACGTACCAGTGACCACCTCAGGGTCATCTTTTGCTTCGTCAGCGGTAATTTGGAAAGCCCTTGTTGGCGCCCTCTGAGTTTGTTCCCTACGAGCTGTGGAAGCTCCAGAGGATCTCATAGTCAGTTGTTCAGCGCTATGATCTCTTCGGGGTTTCGGCCAGTCTCTGGCAAATTGGCCAATTCTATGGCATTTTTAGCACGCATCGCCTTTTCGTGGACAATGCTCCCAATGATTACCTTTTTGCCCATAGCGGAAACAATACATGTCCTGAGTTTTGCACTCCCAAAATGAGCTTTCCTGCACCGCCTGCAATCCCTCATTTTAGTGTTCGCAGAAAAGGCCTTTCCTTTCTTTGGTGAGGAAGATGGCTGACTGGATTGAAGAGAGGACCGAGATGATCCAGTATTTCCAGATTCCCGTTGCCTTTTTGGCGGTCACGTTTGACTTGCACCTGTGGCAGCTGACCCCATAACATACTTAGAAAGTAACAGAGTTTGTTGCACGTTCCGAGCAGCTTCTTACATCCCGACAAAATGGTATACCGAACACTGCTCATTGTTCGGTGAATCTCATAATCTAGACCGGCTCGAACCGACATATCTTTCATTGTTCTGTATCGATTTGGTGGGGTGCAAACAGACTCAAGCGGGTGAACTCGACAGAATATTAAGTAACTGTCTTTGTTCCTTGGGTCAGACCTAAAAAATTTGGCCTCTAGACGGCGCTTCTCGTCGGCAGGACAGTATTGTTGAGAGAATACTTCCTTAAACTCACTCCAGGACATGTGCGACACTACCTACATCATCAGCACATTTATCATTGCATCACACCACATAACGTGTGACACCCTTGCCACAATAACCACCATTACAATACACCCATGATTAAATCTTTAACATACAATTACATAATGATCTGAAAGCTTAATTAATGTGCGGAAGCATTAAAATACATAAATAAAGTAATACAACTGTGTCAAACACCCTACGGTGCTACAAGGTACCAAATCTAAGTCTACATACTCAATAACATTACATCATCCCAAATACATATTATAATAACAATCCCATTATCCAATTACCAAGCTGAGTAGTAGATATTCTTCAAACTTCAAATATTGACCTAGCTAGAAGGTCCGGCAACAGATTTTTCTTTTCCTGTAAAAATAAAACAGCTGAGGGGTAAGCGAATGCTTAGTGAATACACAGATTTACGCATCTTATAAATCTTTATGAAGCCCACAAGAGTACACCAACGACACCGTCGTGCACTCTCCACGTACACAAAGTACGACACACATGAGTCGTCGCTCCTACGAGCCCAAAGCTCGGTATATAACCCAACCATCTGAGACAGACATAACATTGGGGATGACATACTACCTACTAGAACCTCGGAGGGATCAGCTCCGGGTCATATAGCGCAGTAACATCGGAGTAACAGATGCGACCCGCCAGTCCATCGATAGATGCACAACAAATGAACGGACATGCAGCAAGTATGAATGTGCATCTAAATCTACGCAAGTTAGTAGAATTCCAAACGATAATGAAGAAACATGTCTCAGCAGACAATAGCTAACATAAAGCAGATATAAACATGCGAAATCATATGTACTCAATGTGGGTGCGTTATTAAACTTTAAGCAAATTTTATTTTTCCTCGGAATTTCAACCGGATCATAAAGTACCCCACTGTGGGTTAAACAACACCAGAAGGGACCTGTTACATTTCAATAAATAAAACATATCATACATATGTTCGATAACAATTTCTATCATGATTTTACAAAATTAAAGTGTTACAACAATTGGAACCGTCATCCAAAACTCATGTTTAAATCCTCTTACTTGATGGTTTTATTATTCACAATTAATCCCCTCATTAATACCATCAATCTCTCGATTAATAATGAGTCTTGCCAAGTTTCACAAATTATCGTGTTAACCCGTCGAAATTATATCTGAAGTTTATACTTTTAATCTCCAATATTTGAGATTGCCAAAATGTCCATAATGTTTCTGAATTAAAGAATGTCCAACCGTTTCTATTTATTTTCACCAATAAAACCCAAAATTGTTGAAAACCAAAAAAACATAGGAAATAAATTTGAAGAGAGAAAAAAAAAAATTTATAATAACATATTCGTTCATATTATAATAGTATATTATATATATATATATATATATATATATATATATATATATATATATATATATATATATATATATATATATATATATATATATATATATATATATATATATCTGTGTGTGTGTGTGTGTGTGTGTGTATTTATTGTTTCTGTTTTGAAATGAAAGGAATACCGAAACCTTTAAGGTTTCGGTACTCACTTCACAAGGTTTCGGTATCTATATGTACATATGGTTTCGGTATACATAAAAGTTTCAATAGTGTAGGTTTCAGTACCAAGTTTCGGTACATTCCACTAGTTTCGGTATATGTGGTTTCGGTACCACCTTTTTGGTTTCGGTACATACTAAGTTTCAGTACATAAAAGGTTTCAGTATGGGTTGTGTGGGTTTCGGTATATAAGCATGCACATATATAGTTTCGGTATTGAGGGAGGGTTTCGGTAATGGCAATACAGAAAGCATTAAGGTTTCGGTACCCATTATTTTGTTTCAGTATCCAAGCAATACACACGCAGAATTTACTGTAAAACTCCAAAAGTCACATCTAAATCTTGATTTACGACTTAAAACTTTATATGTAACCTCTATATTACTATATTTACACAAACCCACAATTATTTCCAACATGCAATAAAATTTGAATCCTCAAAATCTCATATTCGGTTTTATCCAAAACCGAACCATAAACTCTTAAATTCGAAAATTTGAGAGATATTTATCTTAAATCGTTTGTTGCAACAGTAATAGTTCCTTCTAGGCAACTTGTATCCGAATTTTCAGCCTCCAATTTGATGTTTTCTTTGATTCTTGATTTGAAGATGCACGAATCGTGAGTTTTCTTTCTTTTAGAGAGCAGAGAGAAGAGAGAGATGAATGAACCAAAATTAAAAGACTTATGTCTTTTAATTTCCCACTTCCAACTTTAAACACATTCAACCCCTCAACTTTCTAACTTCCTTAAATACTGATTTGTGTCTTGATTTCAATATTAATATAACTTAAAAATCATCGTACTTAAATAATTAAAACTAGAAATTCCAAAATTTCTTAATTCTTTAAAATAGCAACCAAATTCTTAAATTCCATTAAATAAAGATTAAATCCTTATTTTATCCTTTCAACCACTTATTGATAATCATATTACCTTAATAATTAAAAATTATCGATTTCTGAATAAAACAACCAACTTTTATATTTAATCAAAATACAATCCACCTTAAATTACAAACTTAAACTAATAAACCTCAAATACAATAATTTAATATTAGGATATTACATAACGACATCTCTTGCAAACATTGTCATGGCAAATCGAACCATGTCCTTTACAGCGCAGTCGCTGATTCGGAGTCGTTGTAATCCATTCCAGTGTCGTCACGACATCTCCAGTCCCATCAAAAGTAACGGCCCCGTTACTCTTGAAGTCTTTAAACCTACATCCCTTTGCGTTGTTAAAAGAACCAGTATATTCTTGTCTATCCCCTTGATCTCCTTGTTGTTGTCCCTTATTCTTTCGTTTATCTGCCTTTCGCTTGGCCTCGGCCTCATCCCTGTCCCTTAATTGATCAGCAAATGACTGAGCTTGCTCAGCCATTGTTTTAGCTTGTAATTCGTTGTTTTTTTCCATTAGACTTTGCATCATTTGGAATATTTGCTGCGGAGTCATATCGTCTCCTGACATGTTCTGAAATATAACAGGTAATATTTAGAACATTTATTTCTGAGTCCTAGTGTTTACAGTTACCATTAAATTGTCCCCGTAGTTCATGTCAATCCTATCTTAGTTCACATCATTTATTAGGAGTCCATTCTAATATCATAACCTAAGTTTGAGTCCAAGTTCTCGCGGACACTTGAAACCTCAAACTAATGCTCTGATACGAAACTAAGACATCCTTCTTCATTAGTGTTATAATTGATAACTCCAGGATCAACAAGCAACCATAAAGTTATCATGCAATTAAATTGATAAACATAAATCAGTTTTAAGTAGCTCCACACTAAAGCAAGAAAAATGTATAAAACTACAGTGTCATAGGCTAACTATTACAACATCCTTGATTGTTTTAAAAACATAAAATCCCAGCCCCAAAGCTATGGTCTTCATTTACCAAAGAGCTTCTATGTCACCGGGAATTGAAATAAATGCTTAAGTAGAAGGTCCAGCTACACCTTTTCCTTTGCCTGAAAACGTTGTAAGTCAACGGGTAAGCTATGGCTTAGTGAGATAACAGATTAATCATTCAAATGATATTTCTTTAGAAACTAGTATGAAAACGGGCAGTGCAAGCCGCATAACAAGTGAAAACCATGCAGTGCAAGCATGGGGTTTGGTAGTTCAAAAATGCTAATCGAGGATGTGTCGAACCTGACCAGGAAAGTGTTTGGGATGATCAATCCCCGACAGTGGCCTACTGTCAGCCCCAGTCCAGGTCGCATCAGATTGTGAAGTAATGATCATGTAGAGCAAGCGTGAATTATAGGATGCACTTTCAAATGAACGCTGACTACATTAAATTCGGGTGGTCCGAGATCCCATAGTGAGCATTTTAATTTGTACGAATCATCCGAAATTCGGATGACACTCTGATCAGAGATTTCGATGTATCCTCATCGGAAATTCGTGTCTATACTTGTGATTTTCGAAGAATTCCCATCTGAGATTTACTTGGTCCGAAATTCGGATATGAACCGAACTCGGTTGGATCCGAGATTTGTTCATCAGACCCGAGTTCATACTTATACAATTTCTACTATTTTCCAGATTTCACTTTTGGTAATTTATGCATGTTTTGTTACTGAAAACTATTGACATAAGCTTAAATGTACCTTTTTAACACTTTTTAACACAAAACTCAACATAAATATAACAAATCAGTTCCATTTTCTTCACTGTCGATGAACACACACACTAAAACACATAGTGATTTTCAAAATCATACTTAGAGAGTGAATCAGAATCTCAAATTTGGTATACAACATCCCTCATACTCGATTTAAACATATCAATAAGAATCTACTGCATGCAATAATATCCATGGCAAGAATCTTTCAATCGGTTTTCATAAAAATCCGAACATCAAGCTTCAAAATTTGCATTTCTAAGTAAATCTTACCTCAAATCGTTTATTGTAATGACTATAGCTCCTTATTTGCAACTTGAATCTAACTTTTAGCACTTTAATTTGATGCTTTTAGGTGTTCTTGGTGAAAACCCGTGGGTTTTACAGAGAAAAGGAGAGAGAGAGAGAGAGACTGTGAGAGTTAGAGAGAGAGAGAGAGAGAGAGAGAGAGTGTGTGTGTGTGTGTGTGAAATGGCTAAATGAACGATTTGTTCATTTTAATTATTTCTATTTTGCCTTTATTGCACTTAACACCCTGAACTTTGTATATCTCTTATTTACACTATTTTAAATATCTGAACCAGTTTCTCATTATTATACTTCTTCAAAAAACTACAATGAGGATTTCTCCTCATTATTTCTCATTTTTAAATTTGTGAACGGAATTTACTTAACTTAAATAAAATTCCATTAATACATTAATTGAGTCTTAAATTGTAAATTTCATGTGCATTTGCATTAGGGATGTTATAGAATCACATAGCATCATTGCCTTATAACAAATATAAGTGATCCGAATTTCGGCTGGTTCCCAATTATGAAATTTATATATATATTTTTTAATTCTAAGTGTATGCCATGGACCCACTCGAAAATCGGGTCCACACAAAATTCAGATCCACTTTGAATTTTGTATGTTCGTTTTTAGACTAAGTGTTTAATATAAGCATTCATACCCGAATCTTGGATCCATCTGAAACTTGGGTCCCACACCCTTTTGTTCATACTAATTTTTTCTTTCTATTTAACTTTTCATTGCATCATCTCATTCAAATTTCGATCCTACCCGAAATTCGGTTAAACTCATCCGAATTTCCAACCTTCCTAAAATTCAACACTTAGCTTTTTTTCCTAATTTTCATTGCGGTTCAAATTTTTATAAATTAAAAAAAACAAAATTAATTTCCAATTCCTTTGCAACATTGGTTCTAGTTCAAATAAGTGTTTGAGTGAACACGTCTATTCTAACATTGGTCACTCAAATCGACTTAGGATTTTATTCAGTAGAACTTACCTTCTATTGATAAAATTTTTTTGATGTTTTAAACAAAATAGACGGGTTCTATTTCACACTTATATCAGACTAAATCTCAATATATTGTTTATATACAAATCTACTTAACTAACTATGTTGCATTTGTACTATGGATTCCCCGGTTACCATAACCATTCTCCCTCCCATACCTCATAACAACCGACAGTTGCCAGAAGATAATCTTCTTCACTCCGCTCATTTCACCGATTTCACACCACACAACTGGAAACTGGACCAATCCCTTCTCTGCAACGAAGCCGAGGATATCACTTTTGATATCCTCAAAGGCCACCCAAGCTACTACTCCCTCACAACAGTCATTTCTATTCCATATCATTTACCTACAAGAATTCTGGTTCCATCTAAAATTCGTCAATGAGGCAGTCCCTCATTTCACCACCAAAATCGATTCCATCCGCATTGGAGAATATGCTTTGATGTGATCAAGAAGTGTTTAACTGGCAAACATTCTGGCCATGACTCAGCATCAATTTACCTCCTCGCAATGTTCGCCGCCTTTGCCTTTGATAGACACTTTTGACTACGCGTTGTTCATCTTTGACGAGCTAAAACGGGCAGTTCAAGATAGAGGAACCAAAAAAGAGCAAAAATTCATACCATTTCAAAGGTTCCTTTATCATTCAATTTGCCATGGATCAAGAAGATGATATCCATGAAAGGCCAGAAGCTGATGTATATAAGACGGACGCTCTCCAACGGTTCAAATCCCGAGGGACATTCCTCGAGTACCAATGATGAATATTCCACTCTCAATTCTCCATATGGCAGATTGGAAATCGGAAAGGGTAAGGGTATACGTTCAGGGAGTATATCCGGAAGAGGTTCTGTCAGAACAAGCAGAGTCAACAAATTCTGAAGGTGAGGAACGCCTTAGTGAGGCTGAGGGATAAAGGGAGGATATTGAAAATATTTTGTGCTTCGAGGAGTGGGAGTGGAGTCGAGATAGGGAATGAGCTGGTGGTGAGAGGCCGGAGATATGTGACACCTAACGCACTGTCTCTGACCCTTTGAGGGCAGAAAGATCAAGGAATGAGGGAGTTCCTACTACCCAAAGCCGGACAACTCAGCATTAGGCCACCAGTCCAGTGGCCGCGATAACCCAACCCAGCCACTCAAGTTCCCATCAAAGGGAACCTGTTTCATCTCACGGGGGTTGTAGCACAAATATCATTTCCCCCTCATTTGGAGAGGGGAGATGTTGAAATAGGTCACTTGCCTCCCTCGGTGACCGACGTTATTTTGATCACAGCTGACCCGACACCCGATAACACTCTGCCACATATTCACGATGCCTCCGTGGCATCCCCGCACATTAGAGACGCCTCCGTGGCGTCTCCTCAAAATTGTTCTTTATTATTGGCCCCATAAATGTCTTATTTTAACTTTTGCTTTTCTATTTTTTCAAATAAATTTTTTCAATTTAATATGACTCTTGTTCTTTATTATTGGCCCCTTTCCTACTTTATGTTTTTGTCCTCGTATTTAGAGGGTGTCGTTAAGTGTAAACAGTAAATAACTAGTCTTTTTACTCTTGCGGTGCCGGGTAAACCGTTTAACAAATTCAAGTTTAAAAGACTACGAATAAATTCATTTATTTATTTTCAGTTTTAAATTTAAAACTAAAGTTCTTTTCATCATTTGTGAAATTTAATTTCAAATTTTTGATTTGGAAAACACTAATGTGTTTTGTTATTTGAAAAATGAATTGCAATTTGTTTTTAACCTCTCATGAGAACATTTTTGATTAAAAAGTTAATACTGGTGCTAATAATAGTCACTTGGTATATGACATAAATATATTGTTTTGGATTTTTTTTCTCAAGGTTGTAAAATCTCAAATTTTCAATCAATTAACTTGATTAACTGTCAACAAATATGACATGATTAACCTCCAACAGAATGTTTTATAGTTATATATTTAATTTGTTATTAAAGTTGGCTTTTTTATATCAAAGAAAACAAATATAGATGATTAAATTACACGATATATATCTTTATCGTTTTATTCTTGATTTTGTCTACGTATACTTTTTTTTTTCAAAAAAGAAAAGATATCATAAAACAATGCATTAATTTTATTTACTGTCTTCCAAATAAAGATATCCATATAGACTCAAAATTTTAAATATTTAGGAAATTGTTGCACTCTTGCTAAATTGAAACTGTTTAAAATTTTTGTAAACTCATGCATGATAGTCTACCTGCATTGGTTATTCCATCTCGATGAATAGGATTATATGATTATAAATATAATTAATATTAAATAAATGATAAGTAAAATGATTTACCTATTCGATTTCTTCGTTATCAACATGTTCCTGCTTGACATTATAGGATACAAGGATATTAATTTTAACAAGCCACATGAAAACAAATGTGAAAAAAGATTTATGTAAATAAAATACTTTTATTAAACTATCTGGTACTAGAAAATGTTTAATATTTTATCTAGCTCTTCAGTGTTTGATTATGGCTTACATGCGTACATGATTTTGTGATGTATCCGGTTGTCTGATAAAATTAAGAAAATTCAAATTTGTAAGTAAAAAAAAAAACGTAGACATGATCTGCAAAATAGATTAACGGTTTACAGAATAATATTAAAGAATGGAAAACTACATTACATTATGACTACATAATTAAGTTTATACCAACCTCTGTGTGTTACCTTCCTGTGTAATTTTTTACTCGTATGTTTTCCCGCAAACACTACATGTCGTAGCATCAAAACATCAATGTAGTTGTGAATTGTTTAAAACAAGTTATTGAATACCTCTGCGTTGCTGTGGGGTTTAAAATATTAATTACAAAAATAAATATAAAATCAAATTAATAAAAAAAGCCTTAATCAAACCTGTCTCATATCATAAGAGGAAATATTTGATCAAACATGATAGATACACATATCGGGAGATTTTTATGTTATTTAATGTCTCGATCAAACCTGATATAAGGATTTACAATATTAGTCTAATTTTGTTTTACATTGTTACATAAGTTGTACTTTGGCAGTATGTCAAAACTATCTTCATCTGTTGAACAAATTTGGCAGTTTATGTTTATGCTATTCATGTCTCTTGGACAGGTTTGAAATAGTTAAGTGTTTTTTTTATTTGTGAACAGAGTCTGTTCTTTATGTCATGACCGCTTGGATTAGCCTGAAGAGTTCAAGATAAAATGGAAACTTAGAAATGTTACTATCTATCAAAGCTGTTTTATTGCATTAAAATAATTGAGATATTTGAAAAGCGTGACAAACCTTTTCTTATTTCAAAACGGCTTTATAAGATAAAACTTACAAGCTGACTTGGTTTTTTGGGATAAAACTGGAACAATAGAAGACAAAAGAACAAGACAAAGATTCTGTAGTAAGAAGACAAAAATAACTTTTGTCAGTTTTGTCTTGTTATAGAAAGGGCAAAGGACCAAAAATAGTAATAATTTTTGTCATTTTTAACATTAATAGTAAATTTTTTTATATTTTATCGTAAATAACATTGATTTTTATATTTTTTATCGTTTATGATAACAACTATTTATTTTTCTATCAATAATAGTAATTGGTGACCTGCAAACATGTATAGCAGATCACCAACAACTTTTCAGTTATAAAAAATAGTAACATTTTTCATATTTTTATCAATAACAGTAACATATCAAATTAAAACATAAATTTTTTTTTATTTTATTAAGTTTTCTAATGTTTCATAAATACCAAAATAAACCCAATTTATGTTTCAAATTTTGTTATTAAATTTTATAATAAAATTTTAGTTTTTATTTTAAAGTTATTATTTATTTATTTAAAGTTAATTTAATTATATTATTATTATGTTTAGTGACTATTTTTTTGTTTTTATTTATTTAAAACTTTTATTTTTCGTGACCTTATAAAAATATTTTAATATGTATTATGAATATTTACGGTTAGATAATATTTGATTTTTTATTCACAATTATATATAATATGAACGAAAAAAACCTACGAATCATTTTTCACTTTTTTTTTTGTTGAAAACACTACGAATCATCATTTTCTTAGTTTTTCCGAACAAAATAATACATATCATTCCAGATTTAAGTTTTTCTAATCTAAATTGGTCATAGTTTTTTATTTAAAAAACCAAAAATCAAAATTCAGATTTTAGTTTTTCCGAGTGCCAAAAGCTACGACACATTCATGTTTTTACAAAAAACTATAAACGATTCTGATTTTTCTTTATATTTTTCTAACAAAATAATTGCAACACATTTATATTTGTGTTTTTAACGATGAAAAAACACTGAATTCTTAAGGTTTATAGTTTTTCGACTGAAAAATAGGGCAACCTATTTTGATTTTTATTTTCTTTAATAAAAAAATACAACTCATTTAGGTTGAAAAATTAAAAAACTAGAATGGTTCATATTTTTTTGTTTGGAAAATTAAAAAAATAGTATGGGCCGTATTTTTTTGTTTAGAATTAGAAGACTACAAATTATTCTGTTTTTTAATATTTGCAAACAAAAAGTACTACGATCCATTCATGTTTGTAGCTTTCTTGAATGACGAAAACTACGACCCATACATGGTATCGTCGAAAGACGTAATCGTACCATGGTGGAAGCGGCTCGCACCATGCTGAACTACTCAAAGCTACCTTCGTTCTTGTGGGCTGAAGCCGCGTCCACAACCTTCTACACGCAAAATCGCTCAATCATTCACAAGCATTTCAATAAAACTTCGTATCAACTATATTTGAATAAAGTTCCTTACAACAAGTACTTAGGAGTGTTTGGTTGCAGGTGCTATGTGCTGAACGACAAAGACAACCTTGGAAAATTCAACGAGAAAGCGGATGAAGCGATTCATTATTGGATATTCATCCAATTCAAAGGCATATTGTGCATTCAACAGTCACACCAGAACATTCAACGAGAGTGTGCATATCACATTCGATGAAATGGCTGAACTGGCTCCAAAAGTTGACCAATCAGGACCACTCATTACTCAAATGGCTGGAGACTCATTTAAACCTACTTCTTTATCTTCTTCTAATTTAGTTAATTTATTTGATCTCTTTTAGGTAGAAATTTTGGGTCCTAGTGTTAATTCTTCTTCTGTTCCATCTTCTGTAGTCATTACATCCTCATCTGATTCAACTATAATCATCCACCACCTACGGATCCACCAATCTGTACACCATCTCCTTCATCATCTTTACCTTCCACTTCATCCACAGACATCCCTCAAGCTGAATCTACTGCATTAATACACTCGCACATTGTCTCAAACATTACTCCTCTAGAAGACCCAATAAAACCTGAACCAGAACCTGTGGTACCTTCACTCGAAACCATCGATTAGTACTCTTAATCCATTCCCACCCTCACCACTAAAATTCAATCACGTTCACCCTTGCCACACGAGACGAAAGGACCCGAAATCACCCAATTGAACAGATCATTGGCGATAATTCTACTGGGGTCCAAACTCGAAGGGCATCTGCTAAAGAATGTCTCTTTACGTCATTCCTTAGTATGATAGAGCTTGCTCGTGTGGATGAAGCCTTGAAAGATCCCGAGTGGATAGTAGCAATGCAGGAAGAGCTCAACCAGTTCGAACATCTAAAAGTATGGCAGTTAGTTCCCAAACCAAAAGCCGAGCCATAATCGGGACCAAGTGGATCTTTAAGAACAAACGAGACGAAAACAACATTGTGGTAAGAAACAAAGCGAGACTAGTCGCCAAAGGCTACCGATAGCAAGAAGGCATTGATTATGACGAGACCTTCGCTCCAGTTGCACGAATTGAAGCTATCAGAATCTTCTTGGCATATGCTGAACACAATGACTTTCAGGTGTACCAAATGGACGTCAAGACAACCGTCTTAAACAGTGAACTTAATGAAGAGGTGTATGTTGAACAACCACAAGGCTTTATTGATGTACATAAACCAGACCATGTTAATGTGCTAGATAAAGCCCTCTATGGTTTAAGACAAGCATCTCGCGCATGGTATGACAGTATTTCTAATTTTCTTATTTCTGCCAGTTTTAGTAAAGGTGTAGCGGACGCAAATCTGTTCACGAAAAAGGAAGGCCCCCATATAATGCTAGTCCAAATTTATGTAGATGACATTATATTTGTATCTACTGACCGTAGGTTTTGTAAGGACTTTTCATCCCTAATGGAGTCCAGGTTTGAGATGAGTATGATGGGGGAAATGATTTTTTTCTCGAATTACAAGTCAAACAACTTGAAGATTAGATATTTGTGAATCGGTCAAAATATACTCTTGACATTCTCAAGAAGTATAAGTTAGACTATTGCACAACTATCACAACTCTCATGGCTTCAAACTGTAAGTTAGACACTGATCCTGCCTGAAAAAGTGTCGATTACACAACTTACAGAGGGATGATTGGCTCCTTCCTCTATTTTACGGCTAGTAGACCGGATATAATGTTCTCTACATGTCTTTGTTCTCGCTTTCAGGCCGACTCGAAAGAATCACACCTCACTGTAGTAAAACGTATATTTCGTTATCGTAAGGGTACACCCGATCATGGTGTATGGTATCCAAAGGGAACCAATTTCGATCTTACCGCTTTTTCAGATGCTGATTTCACAGGTTGCAGAGTAGACAGGAAAAGCACTTCATGCGGGATTCTGTTTTTGGGTGACAAACCGAGGCTGAGTACGTAGCAGCTGCAAATTGTTGCTATCAGGTGCTGTGGATGAGAACACAGTTACGTGATTATGGGTTTTCTCTCACCAACATCCCAATATACTGTGATTCCAAAAGTGCAATTTTCATATCTTGCAATCCCGTGAAGCACTCAATAACAAAACACATAGATATCAGGTATCATTTCATTAAAGATCATGTAGAAAAAGGGACAATTGAATTAAATTTTGTAGGCACAAAATTTCAAGTTGCTGATATTTTTACTAAGGCTTTAGACGAACCTCGTTTTCAGTTCTTAATATCTCAAATTGGCATGTTTAATCCTCCTTCTATTTAAATTTCAGATATTCTCTAAATAATATCTGACATTTAAATTTAAAGGTCGTGTCACAAAATTATGTTCAGTGTTTCTTTATCTATGTATCTGTTTAATGTTAATGATCCTGACAGTTGCTATGTGAACTGTTCACAATTGAGTGGAACGCTAAATAAATCCAGGTTTGTCGGAATTTCAAAGTCTACAAGGGTCTTAGTGTTCACTCTATGAAGGTTAATTGTTTATTTGAGGGGGAGTAAATCAGGATATGTGTTTTTCATTTTACTTCATTTTATTTTATTTTATCCTTAGTTAACTTTATTTTTTTTCAACAGTAACGTACTCTGAAAAAAGAAAAAGATTTTATGTTTTATTATTTATATTTATTTCCCAAATATTTTTAGAAATTCAAAAAGATTTTTATTATATGTCTTTGTTTACCTTATACTTAGTTAAGTTTTACTTAGGATATTAATAAAAAATTCAAAAAGTATTTTCTTTGGGCCAATTTTTTTATTTATTTTAATTTACATTTTATTTGGCCCAATTCTAGTTTTTTTTGTCGGCCCAAAATCGATCCTGTTTGGCCCACTGCTTGACCAAAATGCACGGGTCATGCGACCCAAACCCGACCCGCCTACCTATAAATAGGCGGGATTTATTTTCCTTCTGCTTTACGCTTTTGGTTTCTTCTTCTCCGACGATTCCACCGCCATTGATACGACTTATCAAGCTCAAAAGCTCGATTCTCAACCATTTTCATAATTTTTCTTGCATTATTCATCTCATCTGCCATCAAACCGTATTATTACTTGTTCTTGAACTTTAACGTACATTTTAAAGTTTTTTAATTTCCAGATTTTAAAGGGGGTTTCACTTGATTTTTTATATTTTTAGGTCAGTAATTCAAGTTTTTGTGAGTTAGAATAGTTAGGTAAAATGTTCCATATCATTGCTAGTATTAGGATCTGCATTTTTATACATTTTTATGATTTTTAGGTACTGTACACGTATGCATGTGAATGAACACCATAAATGCATCAGTTTTTCTTTGTAAAATTTCGGGCGCACCCGAAATTCGCATGCCCGTCCCTATTTCGGATCCATCCGAAATTCGGCCAACCGAAACTTAGTTAAATTTTTTACTTTCATTTTTCTAAGACCCATCCCAATTTCGGATCCATCCGAAATTCGAATCTGAGATATCCTCCTTGATTAGTATTATAATTGATAACTTCCAGGATCAACAAGCAACCATAAAATTATCTTGCAATTAAATTGATAAACTTAAAAAAGTTTTAAGTAGCTCCACACTAAAGCAAGAGAATGTATAAAACTATACTGTCATAGCCTAACTATTACTACATCCTTGATTGTTTTAAAAACATAAAGTCCCAGCCCCAAAGCTATGTTCTTCATTTACCAAAGAGCTTCTATGTCACCGGGAATTGAAATGAATGCTTAAAAAGAAGGTCCAGCTACACCTTTTCCTTTGCCTGAAAACATTGAAAGTCAACGGGAAAGCTATGGCTTAGTGACATAACAGATTAATCATTCAACAGATATTTCTTTACAAACTAGTATGAAAACGGGCAGTACAAGCCCCATAACAAGTGAAAACCATGCAGTGCAAGCATGGGGTTTGTCAGTTCAAAAATGCTAATCGGGGATGTGCCGCACCTGACCAGGAAAGTGTATGGGATGATCAGTCCCCGACAGTGGCCTGTTGTCAGCGCCAGTCCAGGTTGCATCAGATTGTGAAGTAATCATCATGCAGAGCAATTATGAATTATAGAATGCACTTTCAAATGAACGCTTGCTACATGTTTGTCACATGTCAAGTACAAGTGTGCATCATTACAATGAATCATATGTGAATGCCAGTTGATGTAAATTGAACAACATGAACATGCTATTGAATGATGAATGCAAAGACAATAAATGCTCGAATATTAATCTATTACTCACAGTGGTTTTACAGTGCAAATTGGCTCTGAATCAGTATGTGTTATACAACACCACAAAGATCTTGTTAAGTCAGTGTAATTGTATATGAATGTTAGTATCTGATTAAAATTTAATTATGAAAACTTAGTTAAAATGACCCAAAATTTGGATCCCAACCGAATTCGGATGTACCCGAAATTCGGGTGGTCTGAGATCCCATACTTAGCATTTTAATTTGTACCAATCATCCGAAATTCGAATGACACTCTGATCCGAGATTCGGATGTGTCATCATCCGAAATTCGTGTCTATACTTGTGATTTCTAAGAATTTCCATCCGAGATTCACTTGGTTCGAAATTCGGATATGAACCGAACTCAATTGGATCTGAGATTTGTTCATCAGACCCGAGTTCATACTTATACAATTTCTACTATTTTCCAGATTTCACTTTTGGTAATTTATGCATGTTTTGTGACTGAAAACTATTGATATAGGCTTAAATGAACCTTTTTAACACTTTTTAACACAAAACACAACATAAATATACCAAATCAGTCCCATTTTCTTCACTGTCGATGAACACAAACACTAAAACACATAGTGATTTTCAAAATCATACTTAGAGAGTGAATCAAAATCTGAAATTTGGTATACAACATCCCTCATACTCAATTTAATCATATCAGCAAGAATCTACAACATGCAACAATATCCATTGCAAGAATCTTTGAATCGGTTTTCATAAAAACCGAACATAAAGCTTCAAAATTTGCATTTCTAAGTAAATCATACCTCAAATCGTCTGTTGTAATGACTATGGCTCCTTATTTGCAACTTGAATCCAAATTTTAGCACTTTAATTTGATGCTTTTGGGTGTTCTTGTTGAAAACCCGTGGGTTTTAGAAAGAAAAGGAGAGAGAGACGGTGAGAGTTAGAGAGAGAGAGAGAGAGAGAGAGAGAGTGAAATGGCTAAATGAACGATTTGTTCATTTTAATTATTTCTATTTGCCTTTATTGCACTTAACACCCTTCAACTTTGTATATCTCTTATTTACACTGTTTTAAACATCTGAACCGGTTTCTCATTATTATGCTTCCTCAAAAAACTACAATGAGGATTTCTCCTCATTATTTCTCATTTTTAAATTTGTGAACGGAATTTACTTAACAGAAATAATAATTCCATTAATACATTAATTGAGTCTTAAATTGTAAATTACATGTGCATTTGCATTAGGGATGTTACAGAATCACATAGCATCATTGCCTTGTAACAAATATAAGTCTCAACTTGGGCCCATCCGAAATTCGGCTGGTTCCCAATTATGACATTTATATGTTTTTTTAAATCTAAGTGTATGCCATGGACCCACCGGAAATTCTAGTCCATACAAAATTCAGACCCACTCTGAAATTTTGTATGTTCGATTTTAGACTAAGTGTTTAATATAAGCATTAGTACCCGAATCTCGGATCCATCCGAAACTTGGGTCCCCCACCCTTTTGTTCATACTTAGTTTTTCTTTCTGTTAACTTTTCATTGCATCATCTCATTCGAATTTCGATCCTACCTGAAATTCCGTTAAACTCATACGAATTTCCAACCTACCCGAAATTCAGACAGGTTCATCCGAAATTTGGCTCCACAACCGAAATTCAACACTTAGCATTTTTTTCTTAATTTTCATTGCGTTTCAAATTTTTATAAAATAAAAAAACAAAATTAATTTCCAATTCCTTTGCAACATTGGTTCTAGTTCAAATAAGTATTTGAGTGAACACGTATATTCTAACATTGGTCTCTCAACGATTGACTAAGGATTTTATTCAGTAGAACTTACCTTCTATTGATAAAAATTCCGATGCTTTAAACAGAATAGACGGATTCTATTTCACACTTATATCAGACTAAATCTCAATGTATTGTTTATATACAAGTCTGCTTAACTAACTATGTTGCATTTGTACTATGGATTCCCCGCTTACCGTAACCATTCACCCTCCCATACCTCATAACAACCGACAGTTGCCAGAAGATAATCTTCTTTGCTCCGCTCATTTCACCAAATTCGCACCACACAACTGGCAACTGGACCTATCCCTTCTCTGCAACGAAGCCGAGGATATCACTTTTGATATCCTCAAAGGCCACCCAATCTACTACTCCCTCACAACAGCCAAATCTATTCCATATCATTTACCTACAAGAATTCTGGTTCCATCTAAAATTCGTCAATGTGGCAGTCCCTCATTTCACCACCAAAATCGATTCCGTCCCCATCCACATAACCCTCGAAGCCATACACCATATTCTACGCCTCCCAACCGAACATTTCTCAGTCACCATATATTCTTTTACTCCAATACTGACCCCACTCCAAACACTTAATGAAATACAATCCCAAGGTTATGATGGTGCACTTTCAAAGCCATCTGACTTTAAAACCAAACAAATCCAATCGCATTGGAGATTACTCTTTGATGTGTTCAAGAAGTGTTTAACTGGAAAACATTCTGGCCATGACTCAGCATCAATTCACGTCTTCGCAATGTTTGGCGCCTTTGCCTTTGATAGACACTTTGACTACGCGGCGTTCATCTTGGACGAGCTAAAACGGGCAGTTCAAGATAGAGGAACCAAAAGAGAGCGAAAATTCATACCATTTCAAAAGGTTCCTTTATCATTCAATTTGCCATGGATCAAGACGAAGATATCCATGAAAGGCCAGAAGCTCATGTATATAAGACGGACGCTCTCCAACGGTTCAAATCCCGAGGGACATTCCTCGAGTACCAATGATGAATATTCCACTCTCTATTCTCCGTATGGCAGATTGGAAATCGGAAAGGGTAAGGGTATACGTTCAGGGAGTATATCCGGAAGAGGCTCTATCGGAACAAGCAGAGCCAACCACTTCCGAAGGTGAGGAACGCCTGAGTGAGGCTGAGGGATAAAGGGAGAATGTTGAAAATAATCTGTGCTTTGAGGAGTGGGAGTTGAGTCGAGATAGGGAAGGAGCTGGTGGTGAGAGGCCAGAGATTTGTGACTCCTAACGCACAGTCTCTGACCCTTTGAGGGCAGAAAGATCAAGGATTGATGGAGTTCCTCCTACCCAAAACCGGACAACTCAGCATTAGGCCACCAGTCCAGTGGCCGCGATAACCCAACCCAGCCACTCAGGTTCCCCTCAAAGGGAACCTGTTTCATCTCACGGGGTTGTAGCACAAATATCATCTCCCCCTCATTTGGAGAGGGGAGATGTTGAAATAGGTCACCTGCCTCCCTCGGTGACCGACGTTATTTTGATCACACCTGACCCAACACCCGATAACACTCTGCCACATATTCACGACGCCTCCGTGGCATCCCCGCACATTAAAGACGCCTCCGTGGCGTCTCCACAAACTTCCAGATTTGCACTCCCAACTAGGGATGCAGAATTGAAGGAAGGAAGTCCTGGAGCGGCACATTGCCGTCCGCTCCAAGGCATCAAGGAATAACACCTGAGATGCTAACGGATGCCCTACGTGATGCCAGGATGGTTACTTGGGCTGACTAGGTAGCCCTGCAGGTCGCTTCTAAGGACATTCCTCTCTTCTATCTTTATTGTAGGGAAAGGGTGTTTTAACTCTGGAGGTGCCACCAAGTACCCATTCAGTCCAATCAACAACGGCGCTACAATATCAAATTGCCACGACAGCGGCTATTTTCACAGATTCTATTGAAATCATGCGTTGGCTAATACTGCGAGTCGAGGCAGAAATGAATAAAAGGATGGACAGGATGGAAATGGCGGCCATCGATTTATAGACTCTTTGCTGACCTCAGGCAATGTCTCTGAAAAGGAAACATGATGACCAGGAGAACCCTGGTCATCTTTAGGGGGAGAAATGCCCCAGAGTCCAGCCTAAGGGAGAAGTACCGAGTCTAGGGGGAGCCATCAGTAGAGAAAGTGGGGAGAAATTTACAAAGACTACAGAGGGTCAGAGAGAAAAAGAACTGACGATGACAATGGTGGTATATGAGCCTCCATCTAAGAAAGTCGAAGTCATCTTATTGTCTGATTCTGACTTGGAGATCGACCAAGACGAACAAACAAAAATACCTATTCATTAGATCCATGAAAGCAGCCTGCGCATTCGTAAGATCGGACAATATCATCAGAAACTCGTAGTGTCTGTAACGAGTTCGGAAAGCCGTTTTAGGAATATCGTCTTTATGAACTTTGAGCTGATGATATCCAGATCGAAGATGAATCTTCGAGAAGTAACTAGTGACTTGCTACTGGTCGAAGAGATCATCAATCCGGGGCAATGGATATTTGTTTTTGATTGTCATTTTGTTAAGCTCGCGGTTGTCGATGCATACGTAATGTGTCGTCCTTGTTTTTAAGAAACAGAACAATAGCGCCCCAAGGAGAATAACTTGGTTGAATAAAGCCTTTATCAAGTAGCTCCTGTAACTGTTTCATCATTTCCTACATTTCAGCAGGAGCTAAGCGATATGGAGCTTTTGCTATGGGAGCAGCTCCGAGAATAAGGTCATACGGAATTCCAGTTGACGGTCAGGTGGCAATCCCGAGATATCTTCTGGAACTGGAAATTCAGTGACGACTGGAATGGTAGAAAGAGATTTAGTTTCAGCCTTTGCATCAACAGCGTCAGCTAGATAAACGGAACAACCCTTAGCAACGTGCTTTCGGGCCTTAGCGATGGAAATAAGGCATAAGACGCCTTTTTGTCTTTCACCGTAGATATAAATGTCTCGAACCTCAAGATTCATAATCTTGATCATTCTCTTTTTGTATACAATTTGAGTCTCGTTATGGACAAGACAATCCATACCCACAATAACATCAAACTCCCCGAACTCCATGGGAACTCAATCTAAGTTGAACACTACGTCCACTATAAGTAAAGTGCAATTCCTATACACTTTATCAACCTTAACTAACATGTTGCTAGTAGTTTCGATATCAAGCACAAATTGTAAGTTTGATGTAGGCATGTTAAGTTGACGTGCGAATGAAGTGGAGACAAACGAACGATTTGCTCCAGAATCAAACGAAATACGAGCCAGAATTGAATTTACGAGGAACGTACCAGTGACCACCTCAGGGTCATCTTTTGCTTCGTCAGCGGTAATTTGGAAAGCCCTTGTTGGCGCCCTCTGAGTTTGTTCCCTACGAGCTGTGGAAGCTCCAGAGGATCTCATAGTCAGTTGTTCAGCGCTATGATCTCTTCGGGGTTTCGGCCAGTCTCTGGCAAATTGGCCAATTCTATGGCATTTTTAGCACGCATCGCCTTTTCGTGGACAATGCTCCCAATGATTACCTTTTTGCCCATAGCGGAAACAATACATGTCCTGAGTTTTGCACTCCCAAAATGAGCTTTCCTGCACCGCCTGCAATCCCTCATTTTAGTGTTCGCAGAAAAGGCCTTTCCTTTCTTTGGTGAGGAAGATGGCTGACTGGATTGAAGAGAGGACCGAGATGATCCAGTATTTCCAGATTCCCGTTGCCTTTTTGGCGGTCACGTTTGACTTGCACCTGTGGCAGCTGACCCCATAACATACTTAGAAAGTAACAGAGTTTGTTGCACGTTCCGAGCAGCTTCTTACATCCCGACAAAATGGTATACCGAACACTGCTCATTGTTCGGTGAATCTCATAATCTAGACCGGCTCGAACCGACATATCTTTCATTGTTCTGTATCGATTTGGTGGGGTGCAAACAGACTCAAGCGGGTGAACTCGACAGAATATTAAGTAACTGTCTTTGTTCCTTGGGTCAGACCTAAAAAATTTGGCCTCTAGACGGCGCTTCTCGTCGGCAGGACAGTATTGTTGAGAGAATACTTCCTTAAACTCACTCCAGGACATGTGCGACACTACCTACATCATCAGCACATTTATCATTGCATCACACCACATAACGTGTGACACCCTTGCCACAATAACCACCATTACAATACACCCATGATTAAATCTTTAACATACAATTACATAATGATCTGAAAGCTTAATTAATGTGCGGAAGCATTAAAATACATAAATAAAGTAATACAACTGTGTCAAACACCCTACGGTGCTACAAGGTACCAAATCTAAGTCTACATACTCAATAACATTACATCATCCCAAATACATATTATAATAACAATCCCATTATCCAATTACCAAGCTGAGTAGTAGATATTCTTCAAACTTCAAATATTGACCTAGCTAGAAGGTCCGGCAACAGATTTTTCTTTTCCTGTAAAAATAAAACAGCTGAGGGGTAAGCGAATGCTTAGTGAATACACAGATTTACGCATCTTATAAATCTTTATGAAGCCCACAAGAGTACACCAACGACACCGTCGTGCACTCTCCACGTACACAAAGTACGACACACATGAGTCGTCGCTCCTACGAGCCCAAAGCTCGGTATATAACCCAACCATCTGAGACAGACATAACATTGGGGATGACATACTACCTACTAGAACCTCGGAGGGATCAGCTCCGGGTCATATAGCGCAGTAACATCGGAGTAACAGATGCGACCCGCCAGTCCATCGATAGATGCACAACAAATGAACGGACATGCAGCAAGTATGAATGTGCATCTAAATCTACGCAAGTTAGTAGAATTCCAAACGATAATGAAGAAACATGTCTCAGCAGACAATAGCTAACATAAAGCAGATATAAACATGCGAAATCATATGTACTCAATGTGGGTGCGTTATTAAACTTTAAGCAAATTTTATTTTTCCTCGGAATTTCAACCGGATCATAAAGTACCCCACTGTGGGTTAAACAACACCAGAAGGGACCTGTTACATTTCAATAAATAAAACATATCATACATATGTTCGATAACAATTTCTATCATGATTTTACAAAATTAAAGTGTTACAACAATTGGAACCGTCATCCAAAACTCATGTTTAAATCCTCTTACTTGATGGTTTTATTATTCACAATTAATCCCCTCATTAATACCATCAATCTCTCGATTAATAATGAGTCTTGCCAAGTTTCACAAATTATCGTGTTAACCCGTCGAAATTATATCTGAAGTTTATACTTTTAATCTCCAATATTTGAGATTGCCAAAATGTCCATAATGTTTCTGAATTAAAGAATGTCCAACCGTTTCTATTTATTTTCACCAATAAAACCCAAACAAGATGATATATATATATATTCCTTCATATATATATATATATATATATATATATATATATATATATATATATATATATATATATATATATATATATATATATATATATATATATATATATATATATCTGTGTGTGTGTGTGTGTGTGTGTGTATTTATTGTTTCTGTTTTGAAATGAAAGGAATACCGAAACCTTTAAGGTTTCGGTACTCACTTCACAAGGTTTCGGTATCTATATGTACATATGGTTTCGGTATACATAAAAGTTTCAATAGTGTAGGTTTCAGTACCAAGTTTCGGTACATTCCACTAGTTTCGGTATATGTGGTTTCGGTACCACCTTTTTGGTTTCGGTACATACTAAGTTTCAGTACATAAAAGGTTTCAGTATGGGTTGTGTGGGTTTCGGTATATAAGCATGCACATATATAGTTTCGGTATTGAGGGAGGGTTTCGGTAATGGCAATACAGAAAGCATTAAGGTTTCGGTACCCATTATTTTGTTTCAGTATCCAAGCAATACACACGCAGAATTTACTGTAAAACTCCAAAAGTCACATCTAAATCTTGATTTACGACTTAAAACTTTATATGTAACCTCTATATTACTATATTTACACAAACCCACAATTATTTCCAACATGCAATAAAATTTGAATCCTCAAAATCTCATATTCGGTTTTATCCAAAACCGAACCATAAACTCTTAAATTCGAAAATTTGAGAGATATTTATCTTAAATCGTTTGTTGCAACAGTAATAGTTCCTTCTAGGCAACTTGTATCCGAATTTTCAGCCTCCAATTTGATGTTTTCTTTGATTCTTGATTTGAAGATGCACGAATCGTGAGTTTTCTTTCTTTTAGAGAGCAGAGAGAAGAGAGAGATGAATGAACCAAAATTAAAAGACTTATGTCTTTTAATTTCCCACTTCCAACTTTAAACACATTCAACCCCTCAACTTTCTAACTTCCTTAAATACTGATTTGTGTCTTGATTTCAATATTAATATAACTTAAAAATCATCGTACTTAAATAATTAAAACTAGAAATTCCAAAATTTCTTAATTCTTTAAAATAGCAACCAAATTCTTAAATTCCATTAAATAAAGATTAAATCCTTATTTTATCCTTTCAACCACTTATTGATAATCATATTACCTTAATAATTAAAAATTATCGATTTCTGAATAAAACAACCAACTTTTATATTTAATCAAAATACAATCCACCTTAAATTACAAACTTAAACTAATAAACCTCAAATACAATAATTTAATATTAGGATATTACATAACGACATCTCTTGCAAACATTGTCATGGCAAATCGAACCATGTCCTTTACAGCGCAGTCGCTGATTCGGAGTCGTTGTAATCCATTCCAGTGTCGTCACGACATCTCCAGTCCCATCAAAAGTAACGGCCCCGTTACTCTTGAAGTCTTTAAACCTACATCCCTTTGCGTTGTTAAAAGAACCAGTATATTCTTGTCTATCCCCTTGATCTCCTTGTTGTTGTCCCTTATTCTTTCGTTTATCTGCCTTTCGCTTGGCCTCGGCCTCATCCCTGTCCCTTAATTGATCAGCAAATGACTGAGCTTGCTCAGCCATTGTTTTAGCTTGTAATTCGTTGTTTTTTTCCATTAGACTTTGCATCATTTGGAATATTTGCTGCGGAGTCATATCGTCTCCTGACATGTTCTGAAATATAACAGGTAATATTTAGAACATTTATTTCTGAGTCCTAGTGTTTACAGTTACCATTAAATTGTCCCCGTAGTTCATGTCAATCCTATCTTAGTTCACATCATTTATTAGGAGTCCATTCTAATATCATAACCTAAGTTTGAGTCCAAGTTCTCGCGGACACTTGAAACCTCAAACTAATGCTCTGATACGAAACTAAGACATCCTTCTTCATTAGTGTTATAATTGATAACTCCAGGATCAACAAGCAACCATAAAGTTATCATGCAATTAAATTGATAAACATAAATCAGTTTTAAGTAGCTCCACACTAAAGCAAGAAAAATGTATAAAACTACAGTGTCATAGGCTAACTATTACAACATCCTTGATTGTTTTAAAAACATAAAATCCCAGCCCCAAAGCTATGGTCTTCATTTACCAAAGAGCTTCTATGTCACCGGGAATTGAAATAAATGCTTAAGTAGAAGGTCCAGCTACACCTTTTCCTTTGCCTGAAAACGTTGTAAGTCAACGGGTAAGCTATGGCTTAGTGAGATAACAGATTAATCATTCAAATGATATTTCTTTAGAAACTAGTATGAAAACGGGCAGTGCAAGCCGCATAACAAGTGAAAACCATGCAGTGCAAGCATGGGGTTTGGTAGTTCAAAAATGCTAATCGAGGATGTGTCGAACCTGACCAGGAAAGTGTTTGGGATGATCAATCCCCGACAGTGGCCTACTGTCAGCCCCAGTCCAGGTCGCATCAGATTGTGAAGTAATGATCATGTAGAGCAAGCGTGAATTATAGGATGCACTTTCAAATGAACGCTGACTACATTAAATTCGGGTGGTCCGAGATCCCATAGTGAGCATTTTAATTTGTACGAATCATCCGAAATTCGGATGACACTCTGATCAGAGATTTCGATGTATCCTCATCGGAAATTCGTGTCTATACTTGTGATTTTCGAAGAATTCCCATCTGAGATTTACTTGGTCCGAAATTCGGATATGAACCGAACTCGGTTGGATCCGAGATTTGTTCATCAGACCCGAGTTCATACTTATACAATTTCTACTATTTTCCAGATTTCACTTTTGGTAATTTATGCATGTTTTGTTACTGAAAACTATTGACATAAGCTTAAATGTACCTTTTTAACACTTTTTAACACAAAACTCAACATAAATATAACAAATCAGTTCCATTTTCTTCACTGTCGATGAACACACACACTAAAACACATAGTGATTTTCAAAATCATACTTAGAGAGTGAATCAGAATCTCAAATTTGGTATACAACATCCCTCATACTCGATTTAAACATATCAATAAGAATCTACTGCATGCAATAATATCCATGGCAAGAATCTTTCAATCGGTTTTCATAAAAATCCGAACATCAAGCTTCAAAATTTGCATTTCTAAGTAAATCTTACCTCAAATCGTTTATTGTAATGACTATAGCTCCTTATTTGCAACTTGAATCTAACTTTTAGCACTTTAATTTGATGCTTTTAGGTGTTCTTGGTGAAAACCCGTGGGTTTTACAGAGAAAAGGAGAGAGAGAGAGAGAGACTGTGAGAGTTAGAGAGAGAGAGAGAGAGAGAGAGAGAGTGTGTGTGTGTGTGTGTGAAATGGCTAAATGAACGATTTGTTCATTTTAATTATTTCTATTTTGCCTTTATTGCACTTAACACCCTGAACTTTGTATATCTCTTATTTACACTATTTTAAATATCTGAACCAGTTTCTCATTATTATACTTCTTCAAAAAACTACAATGAGGATTTCTCCTCATTATTTCTCATTTTTAAATTTGTGAACGGAATTTACTTAACTTAAATAAAATTCCATTAATACATTAATTGAGTCTTAAATTGTAAATTTCATGTGCATTTGCATTAGGGATGTTATAGAATCACATAGCATCATTGCCTTATAACAAATATAAGTGATCCGAATTTCGGCTGGTTCCCAATTATGAAATTTATATATATATTTTTTAATTCTAAGTGTATGCCATGGACCCACTCGAAAATCGGGTCCACACAAAATTCAGATCCACTTTGAATTTTGTATGTTCGTTTTTAGACTAAGTGTTTAATATAAGCATTCATACCCGAATCTTGGATCCATCTGAAACTTGGGTCCCACACCCTTTTGTTCATACTAATTTTTTCTTTCTATTTAACTTTTCATTGCATCATCTCATTCAAATTTCGATCCTACCCGAAATTCGGTTAAACTCATCCGAATTTCCAACCTTCCTAAAATTCAACACTTAGCTTTTTTTCCTAATTTTCATTGCGGTTCAAATTTTTATAAATTAAAAAAAACAAAATTAATTTCCAATTCCTTTGCAACATTGGTTCTAGTTCAAATAAGTGTTTGAGTGAACACGTCTATTCTAACATTGGTCACTCAAATCGACTTAGGATTTTATTCAGTAGAACTTACCTTCTATTGATAAAATTTTTTTGATGTTTTAAACAAAATAGACGGGTTCTATTTCACACTTATATCAGACTAAATCTCAATATATTGTTTATATACAAATCTACTTAACTAACTATGTTGCATTTGTACTATGGATTCCCCGGTTACCATAACCATTCTCCCTCCCATACCTCATAACAACCGACAGTTGCCAGAAGATAATCTTCTTCACTCCGCTCATTTCACCGATTTCACACCACACAACTGGAAACTGGACCAATCCCTTCTCTGCAACGAAGCCGAGGATATCACTTTTGATATCCTCAAAGGCCACCCAAGCTACTACTCCCTCACAACAGTCATTTCTATTCCATATCATTTACCTACAAGAATTCTGGTTCCATCTAAAATTCGTCAATGAGGCAGTCCCTCATTTCACCACCAAAATCGATTCCATCCGCATTGGAGAATATGCTTTGATGTGATCAAGAAGTGTTTAACTGGCAAACATTCTGGCCATGACTCAGCATCAATTTACCTCCTCGCAATGTTCGCCGCCTTTGCCTTTGATAGACACTTTTGACTACGCGTTGTTCATCTTTGACGAGCTAAAACGGGCAGTTCAAGATAGAGGAACCAAAAAAGAGCAAAAATTCATACCATTTCAAAGGTTCCTTTATCATTCAATTTGCCATGGATCAAGAAGATGATATCCATGAAAGGCCAGAAGCTGATGTATATAAGACGGACGCTCTCCAACGGTTCAAATCCCGAGGGACATTCCTCGAGTACCAATGATGAATATTCCACTCTCAATTCTCCATATGGCAGATTGGAAATCGGAAAGGGTAAGGGTATACGTTCAGGGAGTATATCCGGAAGAGGTTCTGTCAGAACAAGCAGAGTCAACAAATTCTGAAGGTGAGGAACGCCTTAGTGAGGCTGAGGGATAAAGGGAGGATATTGAAAATATTTTGTGCTTCGAGGAGTGGGAGTGGAGTCGAGATAGGGAATGAGCTGGTGGTGAGAGGCCGGAGATATGTGACACCTAACGCACTGTCTCTGACCCTTTGAGGGCAGAAAGATCAAGGAATGAGGGAGTTCCTACTACCCAAAGCCGGACAACTCAGCATTAGGCCACCAGTCCAGTGGCCGCGATAACCCAACCCAGCCACTCAAGTTCCCATCAAAGGGAACCTGTTTCATCTCACGGGGGTTGTAGCACAAATATCATTTCCCCCTCATTTGGAGAGGGGAGATGTTGAAATAGGTCACTTGCCTCCCTCGGTGACCGACGTTATTTTGATCACAGCTGACCCGACACCCGATAACACTCTGCCACATATTCACGATGCCTCCGTGGCATCCCCGCACATTAGAGACGCCTCCGTGGCGTCTCCTCAAAATTGTAGATCTGCACTCCCAACTAGGGAGGCGGGAATGAGGGAAGGAAGTCCTGGAGAGGCACATTGTCGTCCGCTCCAGGCCATTAAGGGATAACACCTGAGATGCTAACAGCTGCCCTACGTGATGCCAGGATGGTTACTTGGGCTGACCTGGTAGCCCTCAAGGTCGCTTTTGAACGACATTCCTCTCTTCTATCTTTATTGTAGGGAAAGGGTGTTGTAACTCAGGAGTTGCCACCAGGTACCCATTCAGTCCAATCACCAACGGCGCTACAATATCAAATTGCCACGACAACGGCTATTTTCACAGATTCTATTGAAAGCCTGTGTCGGCTAATACTGCGAGTCGAGGCAGAAATGAATAAAAGGATAGACAGGTTGGAAACGGCGGTCATCGATTTACAGACTCTTTGTTGACCTTAGGCAAAGTCTCTTCAAAGAAAACATGATGACCAGGAGGACCCTGGTCATCCTGAGTGGGAGAAATGCCCTAGAGTCCAGCCTGTGGGAGAAGTACCGAGTGTAGGGGGAGCCAGCGGTAGAGAAAAGAGAAATTTACAAAGACTACAGAGGGTCAAAGAGAAGAAGATCTGACGATGACAATGGTGGTATATGAGAATCCATCTGATAAAGTCGAAGTCATCTTATTGTCTGATTAAGACTTGAAGATCGACCAAGACGAACCAATAAAAATACCTAAACCAGAACCTGAATTACCACAAATATCCTCTTCATCCTTTCACTTTATAAATTCCCCAACCCATGTTCCTCAAGAAGAGGTCATGTCAGCTCTAAAAGCTCTTACCCCTCCTCATGCCCAACAACCTACACCTGAACCTACCACCCCCACACAAACATAAACACCATCCACTCAAATCACTGAACCATTTGGGCCTCGAACCGTTGATTGGTTTCAAGAGCTCCCTGAGCCATCTGTCAGTATAACAAAGTGGTCTTGGATTGGGTCACATGGTTCTCCAAGGGCAAAGTGCATTCCCTACCTGCCAGTGAGAGAAACTCTCTAAGGCTCAACCATCTGGGTCGAGTCTATTATATGCTTGAAATTCCCGCTGCCAAAGTTGAGGCCCCACCTGTTCAAGGGCTTAAACAATATTTAATGAAGTTAAAAGCAGAGGATTTTCTTCAGCCTTATTTTGGAGTTAAATTCAAGGTTGTTTTTTATGAAAAAGCCCGGTATGTATAGCAGACGCATTCTGATGGAATTAATCGATCCATCAATAGCTGAACAAGCTGAATACAATCAAATGATGCTAAGGGAAACCAGGCCAAAGTCTACATACTAGTCAAAGTCAAAGATTGTAAACATCGTCTCCATCTCAATGTATAAACGGACCCGTCTATTCACTTCTTCTTTCAACATAAAACGAAAAGACGGGTCATCACAACTGGTACACGAGAGTGATCCTGACTTCATGAACCCCGATGATATTGAAATTATGCATAATAAACTGAAAAATGAAGTTAAGGGGAGATTGAGTCATGTCACTGCACTAGCCTCTAGCAGCACTAACTAGATGCATGAGGCAACTTTCTATTATCATGTGCTTAATTGATTTTCAAATGGCTATTGAGAGCTATCTGGTGAAAGTGGGACTCAAGGCTGTTGACCAAATGTTTTTTTGGTATCGATCATCAACCCATGTATCGAGTCTTCATGGGAGCTGAGCAGGGAGTCATATTTTTGGACAAGAATGGGCAGAAGAGGTTCTTACGTTTTGAGGAGTTTCCTTGTTACTCTGATGGCACTTTCCACTTGATAATAGCAGAACTTAATGGGAGGCTCCAACCGGATGACGCCCAGAAGGTTTTAGAGCTCAAGAAGAATCCGAAGGAGGTTCAGTTAATCCTCAACGCGATTAAGCTTATAAATTTCAGGCTTCATGCTCGCCAAGTTCCTAGAAAATTTGATGTTATTCTTGGTCTGCAAGAGTCTAAAGAGCATGCCTTCCACCCTCCACAGTGATTGAAAGGGGGGAAATTGTTACATATTAAATTTCAATCCTGTAGGTACTATTTTGTAATAGTTAGTTGTATTTCATTTCCATGTAATTTATTTTCTATTATTTGTAAGTTATTTAGGTTATTTAGAAGTTGAGGGGTATAGTTTGTAAACCCTTCAAAGTTGGTTTTATATTTAAGGGAAACATCCTAGGGTTCCCCACAACTTTGTCATTATTCTCTTTGCAATCGAAAAAAGCGGTGGCCATATTTTTATTATCTCTGACAGGTTCATCAAAGATTGTGTTGGTACATCCTGTGTGACGACAGCAGTCTAAGTGATCCTACATTGTGATTTTAGCAAGTGTGTGATATATATGTTTATATATGGTTGATATTTATTAGTGTTTGTATGTTTGAACTTGATGTAACGTATTACAAGAAGTTCAAACATAAAGTACAAAGATAAATTCAATCATAAGTTATAACGTAAGGTTCAACACTTAATTGTTTATGTAAAAGGCTAGATTCGAAGTATATATGGGTTGACATTCGAATCTGTGATAGATTCGAATGTAACCATAGATTCGAAAGAAGGCTAGATTCGAGACTGTCAATATGGACAGACTCGAATGGGCCTTGGGCCAGATTCGAGGTTGGCCCACAACAGACTCGAATCAGGGTCTATAATTAGGGATAGACTCGAATGATTAGGAGACTTTTTGCAGAATTCGTGAGGAATTAAGCAAGAGGCGATCTCGAGTTTATCAGCTAGGTGAGTGCCGTTTCGGAGAGAATTAGTACGTAGGATCGTTCGTGTGTCGTTCGTTCAGCGTCTAATAGTCTCCGTGTTCCGTTGGTTGAGAGTTGTCCGTCTAACCGTCAACGAGGATTCCGCACTCGTTCACGGATCCGCGTCTAGATAGATCTTGCAGTTAGTAGACCTTACAAGTGGTATCAGAGCCTACAGAGTGTTCTTGGTGTTCTTCGTGTTCATCAGATACATTCTAGGTTTCTTGACGCTAGTTGGACGGTTTTGCTCTCAAAAACGTGTTTCTGAGCTTAGCACATTCATATTCGGGAAACACTTTGTGGTTTTTCACGTTTTTGATCGAAATCATTATTTTTCGTTTGAAAAATAGTGATTTAATCTGTAAAACGTCAAAAAATCAAAGTGTTAGCCGTTTTTCGAGTTTGCGGCGCTCGAATCTATAGGGGTAATTAGGGTTTCACTTTAGTCTCGAGTCTAACCTAAATACGCTCCTTTCGAGTCAATTTCAGTGTGTTTCGAGTCTACTTTGTTTCGAATCTGTTACTTCATTCGAATTGGATCTCGAGTCTGTGTTGTTTCGAGTTTATTTCGAGTTTGTTACTGTTTCGATTCTGTGCTTCGAATCTGCTAGACATTCGAATCTACTGAAGCCTTCGAATCTAAGGACCATCGAATCTAAGGAGTTGTTCGAATCTGACATTATTTCGAATCTAATTCACTTTTAAGACTTAATCGAATTTATTCTCAAAAGATTTAATATTAATTAGTTTCGAATCTATCTAGATTCGAATAAGTTAGTCTAAATCAGTTTCGAATTAAATTAATTAAGGTCAAATTCAATTTGTTTCAGAAAAGATGTCAAATCTTCAGAAATTCCTTGAGATGGATCACGAAGTTGGGAAGGCAAATGCACCGCCTAAGCTGATGAAAGTTGAGGACTATTACTGGTGGAAGGACAGATTTACAGATTTTGTACGATTCAATGATATGCGCATGTGGGTGTGCATCGATGAAGGGTACATTCCGCCAGTATCTGAAGTTGAAGGCCGTCAAAAGGTCTTGTCATATCAGATGATGAAAGAGGATGACAAGAAACTATTTGAAGCTGAAAACAAAGCTTTCTCCATAATCCGTATGGCTTTACCTCAAGATATTTTACACACATTTCGGACTCAAAGGACGTCGAAAGAACTTTGGGAGTCTCTCCAGAAAAGGTGTGAAGGTAATCCTCGGGTGCGTAGAAAGCGTACAGAGCTGTTGACCCAGCAGTTTGCGATTTTCAAGGCAATTAAGGATGAACAGTTGGATGATATTATCACAAGGTTCTATCATCTGATAACGGAACTTGAAAGTCATGGAATTGAGTATTCGGACACTGACAAGAACAACAAGCTTCTTGATGCCCTACCAGCCAAATGGGCTATGTACGTGGCAATGATTAAGCTGAATGAGGACAAATATTATGCTCAATCACTTGATGACATTGTGGGAACGTTGAGGGCATATCACTTCGAGATGATTAAGGCTGAGACTGATTACGAGCAAGTCCAGAATTCGGCTATGTATTTTGGAAAGACATCTAAATCATCAGTGACAGCTGAACCGAAGAGTGCTACAGCGTTTTTCACTGGAGAAACGTCATCGCCACCAGAGTCCGAAGACTCACTGAATCGCGCGTTCTTAGGGTTAGGAAGATCGGAAGAACCGCAACCTCAAGTCCAACAGGCATCGACCAGTCAGAGCTATTCGAAGATGCCCATGAGCGCAAAGTCAGCGGAAGAGCATCTGAATCTACTTGCTTCGTTTGTGGCCGGTTATGGAAATTGTGTTCAAGGGAAGATCAATGATCCGGCTCTTTGGGATGAAGATTACGATCAGGTCGACCCTGATGACTTAGAGGAAATGGATCTTAAATGGCAACTGGCCATGGTGACCCAGAGGGTTAAAAGATTCATTAAGAGAACTGGAAGGAATTTGCAGATGAATAACAAGGGGATCGGGTTTGATAAGTCCAATGTGAAATGCTATAACTGTCAAGGACTAGGACACTTCGCCAGGGAGTGCCAGAGGCCAAAGGTAGAGACATACCAGGGACAGAGCCAACATCAGGGACAATTCCAAAATCAGTCCCAACAAAGATACCTTCCGAGTTCCTCATCTGGTCAAGCCAATCTAGCGGGTCTATTATCCAATGTCACTTCTGACAGACAGCTAGATGGTACCTATGACTGGAGTTCACATCCTGAGTCAAATGCTAGAGCTTTCATGGCTGAAGTTACGGAGAATGGTTGTGAAGAGGACGAGCAGATCACACGGGACAGCAGTCCGATGTGGGTAGAGAAGGCGAATGATCAGACCGTGCTGGAGTTTGCTGCTGATAACTCTAAGGTTAGTCTTTCTTATTCTCTATTTTCAGAATTATGTGCTTTGTGTGCTACTTCTAATGATAGGTTAAATCTAGTCTTAGAATCACACAAAACCATCTCTGCTCAAAATGAAAACTTAAAAATAGAAAACGCTAGCCTAAATGATATAAAGCAAGACTTAAAAGAAAAGCTTAAGGCTGATGCTCAAGACGTAATAGTTCTAAAAGACAAACTGAGTGAGCAGTGTGTTAGGATAGAGCTTATGTATGAGCACGTAGAGGCCTTGACCAAAAGTCTGAAGGACAAGGATATAGAGCTAGCTGAGACCAAGGATAAGGTAGCAGAGGCAAACAGCAAGTTGGAGAAGTTTAGGAATTCAAGCTTAAATCTAGGGAAAGTCTTAGATGCCCAAAGACAGTCTAAGAAGCCTGTAGGTCTAGGTTTTCACGAAATTCCTCCACCTTTCATTGCTAATTATGTGCCTCAGCCTCAGGAGAAAACTGACAAGTCAGTAGAATTAGAGGACCTACCTGAACCAACTCCTGAGCCTACAGTTGATAATACACCTAAGGTGGTTGACTCAACCGTCAAGGTCAAGAAAGTGAAATTTGTGTCTTCCTCCAGTGAAACACCTGCAGGAAAACAGAAAATTTCATGGGCTGACCAGGTCGAAGAGACAGACACTGTAGATGTACAAAAGGCTGTAGACACTAGTGAGACACCTAGATCTAAGGGACCAACCAAAAAGTCCATGGATAAGATGTCTTGCTTTAGATGTCACGAGAAAGGGCATGTTGCTTCTCACTGTCCACTTAGGAAAGCAGAAGTTACACCTAAGACAGTGAACCCAACACCTGTTAAGCCCTCACCCAGTGTGGCAAGCAGCAGTAGTTCTCAAACTATCGAGAAAACTGTGCAGGCCGCACCCAAACAAGTTGTGAAGAATACACCGGTTAAGGTTGGACCAAAGGAAGTGATTAGGACAAATTCACCGAATCGTGTCATTAATCAATCTAGGTCAGCACCACAACAAGTCTATAGGAGCACCACACCTAGCAGGTCACACACTCCAGTTAGGTCTCATACTCCAGTTAGACAATATGCACCGGTAAGAGCTCAAGGATCACAGTCAGAAATGGCATATAATAGAAATTATTCCAGAGCTCCACAACAATGCCTACACCCAGGCAAAGAGTGAACTTAAATCACTCGGCACCACAACAGAATTCAGTTCAAAGGCCCAAGTCACCTGAACGGCGAGATGGGTACTTGAAAGAGTTCACGTATGTGGACGAGAATGGTATTACCAAGTCAGTCATGGCTTGGGTTCCCCGTGATAACTAACCTATTTTCTTTAATGTGCAGGAGATAACTACCGGTCCAAACAACAAGTGGTTCGTCGACAGTGGTTGCTCCAGACACATGACGGGGGAAAGAAGTCTTCTCACAGACTTCAAGGGGGGTAATAGGGGATTTGTATCATTCGCGGGTAACAAGGGTGGAAATATCACTGGAACTGGAGAAGTCACTAATGGGACGATTACTTTGGATCAAGTTTATCACGTTGATAAACTGGTTCATAATCTCATTAGTGTTTCTCAAATCTGTGATAAGAAGAACTCGGTGCTGTTCACTGACACTGAGGCGTTAGTGCTAAAGCCTGGATTCAAAATACCTGAAGATTGGATATTGATGCAGGCGCCAAGGAAGAATGACTTGTACATGCTCGATATGAACAAGCCAGATACTTCGATGGGTCCGATCTGCTTACTATCAAAAGCTTCAGAGACGGAATCCGTACTGTGGCACAGACGCATGGCTCACCTGCACCTGAGGAAGATGAATTACATTACGAAGCATGGACTGGTGCAAGGTGTGCCCATGAAAAGTTTTCAGTTCGAGGATAAGTGTCTACCTTGCATGAAGGGCAAACAACACAAGAAGACACACAAGTCCAAGAAGCAGAATTCCATAGCCTCAACATTCGATCTGTTGCACATGGACCTTTTCGGCCCAATCAACAAAAGGAGTATTGGAGGTAGTTGGTACTGCTTAGTTATCACCGACGATTACTCACGGTTTTCTTGGGTTTTCTTTTTAGGTACGAAGGACGAGACGGCTGCAAGGCTCATCGGGTTCTTGGACCAAGTGGAGAACTCATACGGAACTAGGGTTAAATGTATTCGTAGTGATAATGGAACTGAATTCAAAAACACTGTAATTGGTGTATATTGCCTATCAAAGGGCATAGTGCATCAATTCAGTGCACCATATGAACCTCAACAGAATGGGGTGGCCGAACGTAAAAATAGAAATTTGATTGAGGCTGCAAGGACTATGCTTTCGGATTCAAAGCTTCCTACCATGTTTTGGGGGGAGGCAGTGAATACCGCGTGCCACATTTTAAACCGAGTCCTTACAGTCAAATCATTGAACAAAACATGCTATGAAATTTTGAATAAAGGGCCACCTAACTTAACTGGATTCGAACCGTTTGGAGTACCATGCACACTTTTAAGAACAAAACATCAACCGAAGTTTGGTGAAAAGGCTGACGAAGGATACTTCCTAGGTTATGTGCCAAACTCACCAAACAAACGGGTGTTTAACAAAACAACTGGTACTGTGGAGATTGTGTATAATATTGAAGTCTCAAGTTATACACATGAAACCCAAACTGGTCCGGAATGGATATTTGACTATGATAAGTTATTTGAGTCATTTAACATTCCTCTGGATGATAATGCAGGTACAATCGAGAAGGACTTGGCGACGTTGCATCTGAACGACGATGGCCAAATCTTTCCAAGGACCACGTTCGAATCTACGTCCGAGCCTACTGCGACTGTAGATGGATCTCCAGAAGTTGCTGATCAAGAGGCACCTAACACTGAGGAAAACGTCCGTGAGGAGGAAAATGTAGAAGCTGAGCCTGTTCCCCCTTTAGGTGAAATAGGATCCAACTTAGGAGATAATCTAAGGGTTGATGAAATAGAGACCTCTAGGATTAACAAGAACCATCCAATAGATAGCATCATAGGAAATCCTAACGAGGGTGTGAGGACTCGGAGTAGTGTAAATAACAACACTGTGTTGTTGTCGATGATAAACGACTCCGAGGCATATCACACATGTCTATATTCATGTTTCATATCGCAAGTAGAGCCCAAAAATGTGCAAATGGCACTTAAGGACAACTCCTGGGTTGAAGCGATGCAGGAAGAACTTTCACAATTTAGGAAACTAGAGGTGTGGGAGTTAGTTCCGTTACCTCGAGGGGAGATTGCAATAGGAACCAAATGGGTTTTTAAGTGCAAGAGAGACGATCGGGGTATAGTCACGCGAAACAAGGCGAGATTAGTTGTAAAGGGTTTCAACCAAGAGGAGGGAATCGATTACAACGAAGTTTTTGCACCTGTAGCAAGGTTAGAAGCAATTAGGTTGTTTTTAGCGTTTGCCTCCTTCAAAGGCTTTAAGGTATATCAACTAGACGTTAAGAGTGCTTTCCTGTATGGGAAAGTGAAGGAGTTGGTGTATGTAGAACAACCGCCCGGATTTACAGATCCTAAATATCCTGATAGAGTATATCGCTTAGATAAGGCTCTTTATGGATTACATCAGGCACCTAGGGCGTGGTATGAGACTTTATCCAACCATCTTTTAGAAAACGGTTTTGAAAGGGGTAGGATAGATAGTACTCTATTTGTGAAGAGAAAGGGTGAACACTTTATCTTGGTACAAGTGTACGTCGATGATATCATTTTTGGATCATCAGACGAACAAATGTGCAAAGATTTTGAGAAGGTGATGAAGTCTAAGTTCGAGATGAGTGCTATGGGGGAGTTGAATTTCTTTTTAGGGTTACAAGTTGACCAAAAGAAGGAAGGGATGTTTATCCATCAAACTAAGTATGTCTATGACATATTAGAACGGTTTGGGATGGAAGGAACTAAGTTGACTGCCCATTTCAGCACGCCGATTCAAGTGAATCACAATCTCGGGCCGGGTACTGAAAGTGATTCCGATGTGGATCCGACTTTATATCGGGCCATGATTGGGTCACTTATGTATTTAACTGCTTCAAGACCTGACATAATGTTTGCTGTGTGTATTTGTGCTAGGTTTCAAGCGAATCCGAAGGAGATGCATATGAAAGCTGTGAAGCGGATTCTACGATACCTCAAGTCAAAACCGAAGCTGGGACTTTGGTATCACGCGGAGGGAGATCTAGAGTTGGAAGCATTCACGGATTCTGACTACGGAGGATGCAGCTTGACGCGCAAATCTACAACTGGAGGTTGTCAGTTCCTAGGAGGGAGATTGGTATCCTGGCAATGCAAGAAACAAACATCGGTAGCCATTTCAACGTGCGAGGCCGAGTATGTTGCTGCTGGTAGTTGCTGCTCACAGGTTCTGTGGATACAACAACAATTGCGGGATTACGGTTTGGCCTACACTCAAACTCCTATTAGGATAGACAATCAATCTACAATTGCTATAACTAATAATCCAGTTAAACACAGTAAAACAAAGCACATAGACATAAGGCATCATTTTATTCGTGATTGTGCTGAAAAGAACTTAATCAAACTGGTAAAGGTGGCAACAGAAGATAATAATGCAGATTTATTTACAAAAGCGTTTGATAAGTCACGGTTTGAGTATTTAATTCAACTGAATGGAATGCGCAACCCAGAGTAATTTGACCTTAGTAGTAGTAAGTTTATTTTCTTTTAGAGTCGTAGTATTTCTTTCTTTACAGTAGTCTGCTAATTTAGGAAAGTTTCTATTTTTAGTAAGTTTCTAATTTTAGTAAGTTTCTATTTTTAGTAAGTTAGTAGGTTAGCTTATTTTACTGCTTTTTCTTATGAAAAACAAAAGAAAAAAGAGAGAAAATTACAAAAATACAAAAAAAAAAAAGAATATCAGAAAAGGAGTTAAGTCTTAGATTCATAGGTTCAAAGTGACGAAAATTAGCACCGTCGTTACAGACTCTAAGTATTTAGGCTTTCACACATAATGCAATTAAATCCTAAGTGTTATACTTTATTTAGTTTGATGTGTTGGTAGACATAATACATATAGGGAATCTCAAGGCTAATAAAATATTCTAGAAAAAGTCAAGCGTGTCACTAACCTAGATGTACGACCAATCAGTCTTAATTTTTATGTACAAGACATACAAACTTTAAGTCTAAATGAGGTATGCAAACTTTCTGGGGATGTATGGCAATATCAAATACATCTGAAAATGGAAAGAATAGAAATATCATGTAAAACTGAGAGTCGAAAACATGCAACTCTGTTGTACGTAAGTACAGACCTGTTGTCTCTGTTTAGATTCGGGTTAGCAGACATGTCGCTTTGTTGTACGTCAGTACAGACCTGTCACCGCTATCTGCTAACTTTAAAAATAAACCTTAAGTCGAACTAAGACACTTTGTTGTATGAGAATACAGACATGTGTCCGATGTTTGTCTTTTAAAGAAAGTTTGCAAATACCAACAAGTTAGAATCTTTATCTGTGTGCCTTGATCATAAAAGTATGTCTATGTCTGGGTCACGTAAGATAATTTCCTGATAAATAAAAAGGCCAAGGGATATTCCGAAATGTAGAATGTTTAACAGGGTAAAATACCAACAATTGGCTAAATAGGTATGTCACAACAAACAATCAAAGGAATCAAAAATTCCTAAGTGTGAAAGTTTAAGTACTGAAAGTTAGTATCGGACATCGCTATCTGATTGAACCTTTCTTAGACTTTACTCATCAAAAAGATTTTGTTTAGTATTTAGCTTAGCTTGTAAATTTTTTCTTAAGTCTAGATTAAATTTTTGGTCAAAATTTTATTTTACTTTATTTTATTTTATTTTATTTTTACCTTAGTTTATTTTATTTTATCTTATTTAGGGTTAGTTTAATTTTTACTTAGGTAAAAGGTCAAAAAGTTACTGAGGGTGCATTCAAAGTTGGATAAAATAAACATTGCGTGAAATATTTGTGCTTAGGGTAAAAGAATTGGCATAGTTTATCTTGTTACACAATACCGTAGAAAAAGGTTGAAAAAAGTTGAAGTTATTTCAAAATTTTCGAAATTTTTTTAAGTGTTTGGTGGTTTCGAGTTTAGGACAGACTCGAATATGGAAGGATTCGAATCTGTCAGTAGATTCGAGTCAACCCTTAGACTCGAAGGTTGGTAGTATAAATAGGTCAACAGTGAAGTCATTTATTTCTTACTGTTTTCGATTCTACTTCCTCGAATCTAAGATCAGCGATTTCGAATCTATCCTCGAGTCTACCGTATCTCTCCTAAACGACATTTTGTCGAGTTTCAAGCTAGTGTGTTCGATTCTACTACTGTATCTAGGTATAATCAACTTGATTGTACAAGTTTCATGTAGTTTTATGCACAATTTTAGCCCAAATCGTCAAATTTTGAAGTGTTATAGGGTGAAATAGGGTTTTTGCTAAATTACCAAGTTTGGACCTATAAAAGATCAAATTAAAGACATACATCAATGATTAGAACCTAGTTGAACTAATGTATGTGATTTACCAAGTTCAAAATGGTTAAAATCTTGGGTTTTTGTTGAAAATTCATTCGTCGGGGCCTCGAATCTGTTCTAGGACTCTCGAATCTGATCATGGGTTTCTCGAATCTGTCATTAGATTCGAGATGACCATGATATTCGAATCTGTCCATTAGACTCGAATAGGGACTCTTCGAATCTGTCCATTACATTCGAATATGGACACTTCGAATCTGTTACTTTCGAATCTGTACTTTATTTAATTTGTTTAATTTAAATTTTATTAAACTTGTGGAAATTTAATTGTGTTAGATTTTGTATTTAATAAAGCACAAAATAAAACAAATTTGAATTTAAACAAGTTTATTGATTTTTAATGAGTCTAACAGTTTTATTTATTGTGCAGATATGGCGATTCGCGCTTTTGTCCCTAAACATAATATGGTCCTTAATCCAGTTAATGATATCCCTGAGGCACAGGGTTTTCGTGAAGTTTTGGACTTCCTAGCTGAGTCTAGGATTAGCTATGCCTTATATCATAACATTCCAATTGTAATTTCGTATGTACGCCAATTTTACGATCATTTACAGGTGGACTGTACTGTCACCCCGACGGTTATCAGAACCAGAATCGCTGGCCAACCTGTAGTTTTCTCAGCAGATATGATGCGCCAAGTGCTACAGTTGGGTTCACAGGAACAAGAAGACGGGCCTATAGACTTTCCATTGAGTATTAGGCAAGCCGCGTTTCTGAGAATGGGCTATAGTCTGGACGTTACAAAATCATCTTATATGAAAAGTGGATTAATAGGGCAGTGGCGATTTCTGGTCCACGTGTTCATGGTTTGCTTTGCGCCAAAAAAGGCTGGTTTTGATTACATCGTCTCAAAGATCCAATCAGGGGTTATTGCACTGGTGTATAATCGGAAGTTCAGCTTCTCTCAAATGTTTTTCTCGGAGTTCGTCCATCAGATTACAGCTCCAGACAGGGAAACGTTTCTGCTATATCCAAGATTTGTCATGATGTTGATAAGGCACTTTTTGCCAAATTTGCCACAATCAGATGACTCTTTGAGCGTGAATGTTATGGACAAAAGGATTTTCGCTGATTGTTCCTCACACCGAGGAAGATTGGCTGTTCCTGTTGCTCGTCCATTCTTCGGAGCTATTGTGGATAGGGATTTTCAAGCCCCGGAAGATGCCAACTGGGCAGGGGTCGTTGAGTTTCCGCAACAACAACAACAGCAACAACGTCAACAACAACAACAGCCAAGAGTTCAAAGACGCCTTCAGAGACCAGCAGTGAGTCCAATCCAGGCATCAAGGCCTTCTACAAGCGAGCAGCCCCAAGCACAGGAAGCAGGGCCTTCAAGTGCAGTTCCTGATTCTGAACAAATTGCGCAAACTCTAGAAGAGATATGGGCATCAGGACCCCATGCGAACGAGGACGTGGCCGCAGCATTAGTGGGGGAGCTGCTCAGTCCACAAGAAGGAGCAGAAGATGTTCTTAGAGATGTGGATGAGTATGAGGCAGAAAGGGTTGATGAAGGCTTGACATCATCAGCATCAGAATCAGATGATATGGATGGGCAGGAGGCTGAAGCTCCTGAATCAGTGGCTGCAGATCCCAATATTCACATCGGAACCTATGGCGCTAGGTTAGTAGTGAATGAAGCAGCAGGATCGAGGAGGAGAGAAGAAAGGGAATCTGAAGATTCGGATTTTGAAGAAGAGGAAGTTGCTCAACTAGTGACAAGGCAACGGGCCAAACGTCACAGGTTCATGCAGGGGACTTCATCAGAGTCCGATGCACAACCTCAGCCTCAAACTCAAACCCAACCACAAGTCACAGCTCCACCATCACCGCCACCTCAGCAGCATGAACCATACATTCCATCACCTTTCATCCCATCTCCCATTCAGTCCATTCCTTCTACGTCAGCTGCATATACCGAAAATCAACGATTCATGCAACTCAAGAGTCGTGTTGACTTTCAGCACGTTCAAATAATAACTCTTACAAAAGCTGTAGGTGAACTCCAGGAGCATAACTCAAATCTTGATAAGGAGAATGCAGAGTTGAGAAAGATTATGGAAAGTGTCAGAGACGAAAACACGGAGCTAAAATCTTTCGTAGCTGATCAATCTTCAAAAATCCGAGCAATGAGGTCCCTCCTAGAGCAACTTATGAAAAATCTACAAACTCAGGGGGAGACTAGTTGTAAGGATCAGGAGGTGCAGAGAAGAGATGATGATAATGAAGGCGATGATCCCGGTGTGAATAAAGAGATTGAGTCTGTAGATTTTCCTGCAGCTCAAGCTACACAAATTCAGGGGGAGCCAAGTACAGAAGGAGAAGTAGGAGGATCTGGAAAAGAAGCAGGTTCCTCGAGGGTTCTGGACAGTGACATGATTGATGCACTGAAGGACATAGAGGAAGAGCTTATGGATTTTGACGATGAAGAAGAAGAGTTAGAAGAAGGAGAATTTATTCCAGAGGAGGTTGTGGACTGGAAATCAGACGATGAAGTGTTGGATGATGAAGACGATCATGTCAATGAGGTTATTATCAATTCACAACCTGTCACGGAGCTATATGAAGGACAAAATCATAATGTGATTGACGTTGACTATATCAAGGTAGCCTCAGTCGAGGACAAAGAACTTGAAGAGGCCGAGAAGGAGCCATCTAGAGCTGACTTGATAAATCTTTGGTTCAAGAAAGAGGAAAAGAAAGATCGTTTGAAGATGAAGAAGAAAATGAGAGTTCCAGGTGCTGGAAGCTTCTCAGGAGGCATTATAAGCTGGTTCTTTGACAAAGAACTGCAGCTATTTATCTTGAAAAGAAGAGATGGACTACAATACTTGAGGCGAACACTAAAAGCATTTAACTCATTGCCCAAGATTGAAGTAAAGGAGCTTGCATGGAAAGAGTTAATTAATATAGGTGAAGACCAGTACGCTGAAGTCGTGGCAAGAATTATAAGGAAAGAAGGAAGATCAGGAAAGTTCGAGCGACTCAAGCCAAGGACCGGAAAGAGGGTCGAGGATCAGTCGAGAATAGATCCTCATACAGGTAGGCCATGGGCCAGGATGGTATACAAACCTGTGAGGTGTCTAAAGAAAGTACCAATGAAATCGATGCCACAGAACGTTTTGAGCAACATGAAATGGTGGTACCTCGAGATTGACACTGCTGAAGCCATCATGGAGGATCAAGACGAGCAGGTCATTTTGAAGGTATATGATCCACTGCATTTGATAAACCTATCAAAGGACGACCTGAAGAAGCTTCATGATCAGCCTATCTTCTTTACTGAACCATGGAGATCTGAAGCCAGGAAGTTCCAAAAGGTAGTTAAAGTTTGTATAGATGCTGGATTATATGCAGGTAGTAGTATATATAGCTCTAGTACTTAAATTTGATATAATGTAAATAATTAGAAGCTATCGTCAAGGGGGAGTCTGTTGGTACACCCTGTGTGACGATAGCAGTCTAATCGATCTGCATTATGGTTTAAGTAATATTCTGAGTATTAACAAGTGTTTTGATATATATGTTTATATGTGTTTGTCTGTTATTGATTGTGTGTTTGAACTTGATGTAACATATTACAAGAAGTTCAAACATAAAGGTCAAAGATTAACTCAAGCATAAGTAAAACATAAGTTTCATCACTTAAGAGTTTAAGTGTTTTGGCTAGATTCGAATTGCTTAAGGGAACACATTCGAATCTGTGATAGATTCGAATGAGACCTTAGATTCGAATGGGCTAGATTCGAGGATGTCAATATGGACAGACTCGAATGGGCCTTGGGCCAGATTCGAGTTTGGCCCACATCAGACTCGAATCAGGGTCTATAATTAGGGATAGACTCGAATCATTAGAGGACTTTTTGCAGAATTCGTGAGGAATTAAGCAAGAGGCGATCTCGAGTTTATCAGCTAGGTGAGTGCCATTTCGGAGAGAATTAGTACGTAGGATCGTTCGTGTGTCGTTCGTTCAGCGTCTAATAGTCTCCGTGTTTCCGTTGGTTGAGAGTTGTCCGTCTAACCGTCAACGAGGATTCCGCACTCGTTCACGGATCCGCGTCTAGATAGATCTTAAAGTCGTAAACCTTACATCTGTTTTCATCAAGAGGTTTGGTGAAAATGTCTGCAAGTTGTTCATCTGTGGAAATAAAACTTACCTCCACATTACCTTTCTGAATGTGATCCCTGATAAAGTGATGTCTGACCTCTATATGCTTTGTTCTGGAGTGAAACACTAGATTGTTGGAGATAGCTATGGCACTTGTATTGTCACAAAGAATAGGAGTTTTCCTGTATACAAGTCCATAGTCTTCAAGCTGATGCTGCATCCACAGAATCTGCCCACAGCACCTTCCAGCAGGAATGTACTAAGTTTCAGCAGTAGAAGTAGAAACTGAATTCTGCTTCTTGCCACACCAACTTATCAACTTACCACCATGGAGTTGACATCCACCTGTTGTGCTTCTCCTGTCTAGCCTGCAGCCTGCAAAATCAGAATCTGAATAACCTGTTAGTTCAAGGCTTGAGTCTTTGGGATATCAAACACCCAAACCTGGTGTACCCTTCAGGTATCTGAAAATTCTTTACACAGCGGCTAAATGTTATTCTTTTGGAACAGCTTTGAACCTAGCACATAGACAAGTAGCAAACATAATATCAGGTCTACTAGCAGTTAAGTACAGCAAGCTCCCAATCATGCCTCTGTAAGCTGTTACTGAAACAGCTTTGCCACTGGCATCTGCATCCAATTTTACATTGGTTGCCTTTGGGGTTTTAATAGGAGAACTTTTATCAAATTTAAACTTTTTCTATAGATCTAAAGTATACTTTCTTTGTTTATGAAAATTCCATTTGAGGTTTGTTTAACCTGTAATCGCAAAAAGAAAGTAAGTTCTCCCATCATACTCATTTCATATTTTGATTTCATGAGTAACGAAAAATTCTTGCATAATTGCTCATTAGTAGAACCAAATATTACGTCATCCACATATATTTGAACAAGCATAATATCATACTTCACCTTCTTTATGAACGGTGTGGTATCCACTTTATCTCTGGAATACCCATTTCTTATAAGGAAATCAGTAAGAGTGTCATACCAGGCTCTAGGGGCTTGTTTTAGACCATAGAGTGCTTTGTCCAACTTATAGACAAAACCTGGATGATGTTCATTTTCAAAACCTGGAGGCTGCTTGACATAAACTTCCTCTTGCAGCTTTCCATTCAAAAATGCACTCTTCACATCCATTTGAAATACCTTCATGCTCTTATGAGCAGCGTAGGCTAGAAACAAATGAATTGCCTCTAGCGTGGCCACAGGAGCAAATGTTTCATCGTAGTCAATGCCTTCCTCCTGTCTGTAGCCCTGAGCAACTAGTCTTGCCTTATTTCTAACGACATGACCTTGCTCATCCATCTTGTTCCTGTAAACCCATTTGGTGCCAATTATAGATTTACCTTTAGGAGCAGGGAGCAGCTTTCATACCTTGTTTCTCTCAAACTGATTGTGTTCCTCTTGCATGGCAGTGATCCAATTCGCATCTTTAAGTGCTTCTTCCACTTTCTTTGGCTCCATTAGGGACACAAAGCTAGAGAACATACAAAAGTTCCCTAAGGTGTCCCATCTCGTTTGTACCCCTTTGTTGATGTCACCAATTATTTTATCATTGGGGTGACACCTGATCCACTTAGGATCATTTCTCAATGAGGATTCTCCTGAGTTGTGTGCATCTTCAACAGGTCCTGTTGAACAGCTATCAAGATTTTCAGACACACTGATATCTTGAGCCTGTTGACTTGTTGAGCATGACTCTCCATTGTTGAACATATCAACAGAGGATCCAAGAAAATCAGCATTGATTGGTTCAGGAAATGAAGTTGTAATTAAGTCAGTACACTTATTCACACTGGGTGTATCAACACAATCATCATCATGCCCATCATGGTTAGCAGGTTCCACTCCGGGTGTAGTGGAAGCTTTTGAGTCCTCTTCACTGTTTGAGTGCATGAGATCATCAAAGTTGAATTTTCCTGAAACTGATTCAGGAACAGCTTTGGTGGAGGCACTCCGTGACTCTTCATAGGTGACATTGATAGATTCATCTATCACCTTTCTATTGTTGTTGTATACTCTGTAGGCTTTGGAGATAGCAGAATATCCAACAAACACACCTTCATCAGCTTTGGGTTCAAACTTTGCTAGTTAGTCCCGTTGATTCAGAATAAAGCAGGGACTTCTAAACACATGAAAGTAGCTAATATTTGGCCTCCTCCCTTTGAGCAGCTCATAGGGAGTCTTATTGAACCTTTTCACCACTAAGGATCTGTTTTGGGTGAAGCAGGCAGTGTTAACAGCTTCAGCCCAGAATGATGAAGGTAAACCAGATGCACACAGCATGGTTCTAGCAGCTTCAATGAGAGTTCTGTTTCTCCTTTCAGCAACTCCATTTTGTTGTGGAGTTCTTACTGCTGAAAAGTTCTGTGTGATCCTTCTTTCCTCACAGAAGTCCTCAAGAGTACTGTTTATGAATTCGGTACCATGATCACTTCTAAGCTGCTTCACTTGAGCAGAGTTCAGCATTTCCATCTTTTTGATAAATCCAATGATTTCTCTAGCATCCTCTCCTTTGTTTTTCAGAAAGATCAGCCATGTAAACCTTGAGAACTCATCAACCATTACTCGAGTGTAACTTCTTCCTCCTAGACTTGGGATACTGACTGGTCCAAACAAGTCCATGTTGATTAAGAAGAGAGGAGTATCAATAGAAAAATTATGCTTGGATTTAAAATATGATTTTCTCTGCTTTCCTTTCTCATAAGCTGTGCATTGTTTATCCCTAACAAAGGTCATACAAGGCAAACCTGTTACCAACTTTTTCTTACAGAGTTTGTTGATATTCTTGAAGTTCAAGTGTGACAGCCTTTTGTGCCATAATTAGTTCAGGTCTGCATTGGTTCTTGTGAGAAAGCTGGTTTCAGTTGTGGGATCAGCAGATTTCATGTCACCAACATATACACCTTTCTTTCGTTGAGCACACAACACAACTTTGCCTTGGGGATCCAATATGTAACCCAAGTTAACCTTGTAGCCAGCATCACACAGTTGACTTACGCTAACAAGGTTATGTTTTAGCCCAACCACATAGGCTACCCTTTTGAACACTACATCACCAGCTTTAAGAGATCCTTATACCTGAGTAGATCCCTGTACACTGTCACCAATTTTATTCCCAGATTTCTAAGGCTAAGCAATGGCTTTGCCTTTGCCCTTACTGAGATGTGATTGATGCTGCCTATCAACATAATCACTATTTTTGATTTTGAAAGACTTATTTTCATTTATAACCAGTTTTCCACTATGATTTGAAAATTTATTTGAAACCACAGCAGGTTTGCTTTGAACATGAGACTTACCCTTGTTGAAAGCAGGTTGCTTACCTTTTAAAAACTTATTTTCAAAATGTTTAGCATCAAAAGGATTAACATGTCTCTTACCATCAGCTTTGGACCCAGATCCTATTTTGTCAACAGGTTTAGTGTCCACTGCTGTAGCTTGAGCATGTTTTCCTTTCTTTTGCTTGTGTGAATCAGCAGAGCACTTAGCAGGCTGATTTAATGGAGAACACATTCCATCATAAGCTTTTGGGCCTTTTTCACACAAGCTGTCAGTATTTTGAGGCCTGACAAACCTGTTTGTTGAGACCAACTTTCCATTAACTTTCTGGATGAAAGTGCTGGGAAGTTCACCAAGAGTGCATAAGTCATCTTTCAGATTATTAATCTCAACAATAGAAGCTGCTTTGTCAAGATCCCCTCCGAGATAGGCTTGGATTTGTGCAGGGATCTACTGACTGATGCAATGGCTGACTTTTTGTGCAGTAAAATAGAGTTGATGTGTTTTAATTAATCAAGTTCAGTTTCCAACTTATGGAAACTGTCCAGTTTACTGGATTTTATTTCAAGATCAGTTTTAAGCTTAGAGATTTCAGATAGTAAAAACATTATGCTTCTCAACAGTAGCTTATAAATCAACCAGCATATATTCAAACATATTTACTTTTTCATCAGAACTGTAAGCCATAAAATTTTGTACCTTGTACATCATTGTAGGGTTCCAGTTCTCTAAGCTACTGAAGGCTTCAGCTTCAGCCAAGTCCTGTTTGAAGTTGCTAGTTGATGGAACATCAGTGTTGGCCATCAGACAGTTGTTGTCTTCTTCATCTGAGGATGAATCAGACTCCTCCCAGTCACATGTCTCTGCCATCAGTCCCTTTTGCTTGTTGGAAGCCACTGAGTTTTCCAACTTTTTCAGCTTAGCCATGGCCATAAGGTACTTAACCCTATAACCATCGTCCCTTTAGTCTTGTATGGTTTGGAAGACTGTCCAACAGCTTTTGACACACAGTCAGCAGCTATATGGCTAGTTTTGCCACATTTGAAGCACTCAGCCTTAGATTTATCAAATGCTTTCTTTTTTATAACATTTGAGTTCCCCTGCAACATATTTCGTCCAAACCTCTTCTTGTTGAACCTTTTGACAAGCATTGCAATCATTTGCTCAACATCAAGTTCAGCAAGATCTGCACTGTCTTCCTCATCAGACATTTCATCTCTTTCATCATCAGCCTGTTGGTCAGGTTATGTGAACACATCACATACCTGCCCAACAGGTTGTCTCACGCTGGCCACTAAGGAAGCACCTCTCTTGGACATTTCCAAGGCATTTCTCTTCTGCTGCCTTGACTGCTCATCATTTAGTAAGATTCCATATAAGTTTACAAGATCCATACCTTTGATGGTACCTGAATTTCTCAAGATGGTAGAAAAATAGTTCCACTCTTTTGGCAAGATGTTGAAGAACTTGTTCACCAGAGTCAGGCTGTCCTTTGTGATCCCAACAGCTTTGAGATCATTAACTAGAGCAGTAAACCTAGTGTAGGTTTCTTTGAGTGTCTCCTTTGGTTTTGCAAAGAAGAGTCCATACTGTCTAACAAGATTGTTAATCCTGTTGTCCAGTGTGATTGTGGGTCCATCATAGACGGTACACAAAGTATCCCACATCTCCTTTGCAGTCTTCAACTTCTCAACCTGTTTGAGCACATCATCAGGCAGAGAGATAACCAGGTTATTCCTGGCTTTTGCATCCAGAGCAACCAGTCGTTTGTCTTCATCAGACCATTGAGCTTTGGCCTTCTCAAAGGTTCTGATTTCAGGGGCAGCTCCTTCAACAACAGGAGTTATGGTAGTAACAGAGGTTGGCACATAGTGACCATCCATTACTATCTCTGGTAGTTGTACATCCAGATTCTCTAAAGAGAGCATCATTCTGCGCTTCCAGCCAGAGAAGTTCTGATGATTGAACTTTGGGGGGTTTTGCCATTGACCCATTGTCATAGTAAGAAGAGGAATTTGCAGCACTGTTGTCCATGGGAAAGTAGGGAGAATGAGAGATCTAGAGTTGACACACACTCTAACTAGGCTCTGATACCAGTTGTAGGTCCCAAAAGGTTTCCCAAGTGTATAGTTCAAAGCTGTAGAGGGGGGTGAATACAGCTATTTAAAAACTTAACAATCTTTTTCTCAATGTTTGTGTATATGATTAACAAGTGTTAATTACAAACAAGCTTGAATGCGGAAAGGTTCAAGCTGAGATGACAGATACAATAGTTGTTCAGCTAATCTAAGACACACTCAGACTAGATACAATGACTACACTCACTTTGATGTACTCACTGTTCTTACAAGACTTCAGATGGACAGGTTAAGCATAAACAGCTTAGACACACTCTACTGTTTTATATAAGCAGACTTGCATGCATGGAATAACACACTTCAATGCACATTCTGATTTCACACTCTTGATTGTCTCACAATCCTTAGAAGCTTCCTTTTATACTCAAAAGGAAAATCTCAGTGAAGCTTCTTCATTGGACATATGAGATAGTGGAAAGTCTTTCCAAAAAGACAAGACACCTTTCTGCACGTTCTGATAAAGCATATTTGTCTTCACATGGCAGAATCTTTGACTTTTCCTTTTTGTCACTGTTGCATAAGGCTTTAACCAAAAGAGGAATGTCAACTTTGCATCTTTCTTCTTTTTGCTAATGCCATTTAAATATAAGAAAATGTCTGTCATCCTTTTCAGATATCCGTTTGTCTTCATGTTACAGATTAGCATGGGCAGGCTGTGCAGTTCTGTTTTCCACGTTGTCTTCGACTTGTAAACTGATCTTGTAGCCAAAAACAATACATGAGGACTTGGAAACATATTCCAATAAGGTGTTTAACCTATTCACAAAGAACAGGTTCTGTTCACAAAGAATGAAACACTTGTAAACTGTCTAAGCTGCTCAACAGAATAGAGCAGCGTAGACAGTTTATGTCCAGCCTGTTCAGCAGGCAGAACAGCTTGGACAAACCGCCTTTGTTGCAACGAATACAACATGTTAAACAGCTTTGGGCTAATATTGCAAATCACTTTTCAGGTTTCAATAAGGCATAAACAGGCCTTAAATTATACCTTCAAGTGCATCAACAGGTTTGATTAAAAATCTCCCCCTCAGATGTAGAGCAGGTTTGACTGAGGCCTTTTTTTGCCTAACAGTAACCATAATCATAACGAACGACCACTATATGGACGTTTTCAAAATACATCGATATAACTTCAAAACACAGAAATGTTTTAAATAGCCCGGAAATGATAAAGAGTAGGTCGCAAGATACAAAGATTTAAATACATAATTAAATTAACCAAAATAATGCAAATAAATCTACGATGGTTTGAAAATGAATGCGACTCCATAAGTACGGAAGCTTGAAAATAAATCCGATGCGGTGCACTTGCCTTAATTTCGTGAAAATACATGGTAAAATACGACAACAAAATTATTGGTGAGCTCATAGGTTTACACTTAAATATGACTTGTATGGACATCAACAGTTGAGTTTGAATTTATAAAATCATAAATTCCATGTTATGTATTACATATAAACAATCATTCAATCGAAACTTAATTATGAGTTTGCCCTGTGCAGTATTCCCATACGTAATATCGTAATGTTAAATATATATGAATTCCGCTGTTAACCGGTTAAGACTAACCCGAATGGGGGACATGACTCCCGATAGATCTATCCACAATATATCCGCGCTTACAAATAAATGTAACTACCGTTTCATGATTTGAGGGATGATGAAACCACATGTGCAATACATAATAGAAATGAAGTAGGTTCTGTGTCCATATGAAAACGTAGCATGTATTTCAACCCAAAACATAACAGTGTGAAAATAGAGGCTATGAAGACTAACCGAGTGTGCGATGGAAAAAGTATGAGCGTAAAATGCAAGTTAGCGTAGATTGATGGGTGATGATCCGGATGTGATTAACAAAGCCCTAAATGATATAAGGGACTTAATAATCTCCCATATATGACAACATGTATATATAAAGGTTTTTATGTCTTAAATCACCCAACATTACAAGTTTATAAATAAAACTCACTTAAAGCGTCAAGTTTATATATATATATATATATATATATATATATATATATATATATATATATATATATATATATATATATATATATATATATATATATATATATATATATATATATATATGTATAACTTGTTTTCATAGTATTTACACTTACATGATGTGTTTATATATTTATAAACACATTTGATGAAAACCACTTAAAAACAAAAAAACTAGTGATTTATAAACCTGAGTTTTTATGAAACTTGTTGTTGTTGGTGATTATATATATTATGCAAGACTTATATAAACATTAATATAAGATATAATAAGTTAGTATTTACTTACTTTGATGTTTTAGAAGAATGAAAATGAGTAGAAGGTTGGATCTTCAAAGGTTGCACCAAGAACACTTCCAGATATGAAGAACACTTGAAAGAAAATTGTGTGTAGTGTGTGTGTTGTGTGGCCGGCTCCAAGAGAGGGAGAAAGAAAGTTTTGGTGTGATTAAAATGAATGGAAATTCTCTCTATTTATAGAGGAGGAAAATATCTTTGTGATGATGGTGGATGTGAAGGTTGAGTATGAGATCTTGTTTGAAATGAAAAAGGAGGACTTGATTTTGATATGTTGAGTAAAAAGACATTTCATGGTCCTTGTAAACTTCCCATGGCCGGCCAATATGATGGCGTATTTAAATGTATTTTTTTTTGTATAAAGTTATTTCGAAATTGATTGTAATTGAGTTGAATTTATTCATAAACAATGTTAAATACTTTGATTAATTACTAATGACCATTGATTAGGTTATAATTAGCTAGTAAATGCTAATTAGGTCATAGTTGCTAATCTGGTTTAATGCCGGATGTTACAGTCTCCCCCTGTTAAGGAAATTTCGTCCCGAAATTATCTCGTGTGCTCCACTGCTTGAGTATTTGAGAACAGATGAGGGTATTTTTCCCGAAACTGATCTTCGCGTTCCCATGTAAACTCAGTACCTCGTTTAGAGTTCCATCTGACTTTTATTATCAGGATTCGGCTGTGCTTTAGTTTCTTGACTTCTCGGTCCATTATTTCCACGGGTTTTCAACGAAGTTCAACTTATCATCTAGCTCCAGCTCGTCCATGGGAATGATGAGTGTTTCATCAGACAGGCACTTCTTAAGGTTGGATACAGGGAACGTATTATGAACATTACTAAGCTCCGGGGGCAGATCGAGTCGGTAGGCTACCGGGCCAATTCTTATGGAAATCTTGAATGGTCCGATATAACGAGGATTGAGTTTTGCTCGTTTCCCAAAACAGATTATGCCTTTCCAAGGCGAGACTTTCAACATTACTTGATCTCCCTCCTGTAATTCCAAATCTTTCGGTCGAACATCTGCATAGCTTTTCTGTCGATCTCATGCGATCTTTAATCGGTTCCGAATCTGGACTGTCTTTTCTGTAGTCTCCTGGATGATCTCGGGTCCAGTGATCTGCCTATCTCCTACCTCAGCGCAACAAAGCGGTGACTGACACTTTCGCCCATAAAATGCCTCGAATGGAGCAGTCTTAATACTTGGTAGCTGTTGTTATAGGAAAACTCAACTAATGGCAGGTGCCTATCCCAACTTTTGCCAAAGTCTATAACACATGCCCTTAGCATGTCCTCCAATGTCTGAATCGTTCTTTCACTCTGACCATCCGTCTGCGGGTGATAGGCTGTGCTCATGTCGAGGCGTGTACCCAACGCCTCTTGTAACGATTGCCAAAATCTTGATGTGAACCGGGTGTCCCTATCTGATATAATTGATACAGGAACTCCATGCCTTGAGACGACTTCTTTAAGATAGATTCATGTTAACTTATCCATCTTATCAGTCTCCTTGATTGGCAAGATGTGTGCAGTCTTTGTGAGTCGATCCACAATCACCAAATGGTGTCATAACATCCAGAAGTCTTTGGCAACTTTGTGATGAAGTCCGTGGTTATTCTCTCCCACTTCCACTGGGGTATTTCCGGTTGAACCAACAATCCTGACGGAATCTGGTACTCAGCCTTAACTTTCAAACACGTTAAGCACTTGCTGACATACGTAGAAATGTCAGCCTTCATGTTTGGCCACAAGTACATTTCCTTGAGGTCGTGATACATCTTATCTGACCCTAGGTGAATAGCATATCTTGTTTTATGCCCTTCATCCATGACCAGCTTTCTTAACCCTCCAAATTTTGGTAGCCAAATTCTACTCATGAAGTACCGATATCCATCGGTCTTGATGTCAAACTGTTTATCCATTCCTCGCAAGGCTTCATCTAGCATATTTCCTACCTTGACTGCTTCCCCTTGTGCCTGGCGGATTTTAGAGTTCAAGTTGGACTGTATAGTCATGAACAAAGCTCGGACCCTCAGAGTTTCTTGAAAAACTTGCAAGGTGTGAAGAATGAAAGTTGAAATCATTTTGTTTAATTTCAAGTTTGACTGTATAGTTGCACAAGAGTTTCTTGAGAAACTTGAAGGTATGAAGAATGAAGTGGGAAATGCAAATTTTTGCTTGGGTGGTTGGCCGGATTTTCAAGAGGAAGAAAGGAGAGGATTTTTGCTTTACAAGGTGCGAAGAATGAAGTGGGAAATGCTCTCTATTTATAGATGATGAAAATATTTTTGCAATTATGAAAGGCATGCAAGATGGAGGTTGTGTGCACTTTTAAACAAAATGATTATGTTTAAAGTTGAATGGGGTTTGTATTAAAATACTGAAGTCAAACTCTATGAAAGTACATGCTAGGGGACGGATTTTTGATGTATTTTTATTTTTTTTTTGTATAAAAGTATTTAGAAATGTATTCTCGTATTTCCCTTTATTTGTAATTTCATAAAGACTTTTGAATGCATTGTTTTAATGAATTGTTTTAGTTTTGCATAATTAATGTTAAGTAAGTGTATTTGTGTATGATTAGTGTCACTAATCATAATTTACTTACGTACTTAGTTGAATTAAAAAGCTCATGGTTGAGTTGAGTTTATTTCAAAGACTGAATGGAATTGTCCAACCAGAAAGAGTGCCAGAAGATTTGAAATGAAGTTGGGACTCCCAAGTGAAGACTTAGTTTATTTCATCAAAGGGGGAGAATGTTAGATCTTATTTTGATTGATGAAATAAAATAAGTCTAGGGTATAAATTGTAAATAGGTCATAGTTGTAATTTAATATAAATAAAATGTTGACTTTTGTATTTCATAGATCTGGATATTCATTATGGTATTACACGAAAATCATTGTGAAGTGTCTAGGTCTATAGTGCTGTCTATTGTATTGATTCTCATCTCTGTAATCATTTGAATCTAATTCAATCATTCGGTTAGTGATTCATTTCTTGTTCTTAATTTTTTATGATTAATTGTTGATTGAAGTTACACGAATTACAGATTGTTTAAATGTTAGAGATGTTTTTGAGTGCAATGTTAGGATTCTTGGATCAAAACCACACGGTTAGCACAATATGACCCTCAATATTCAATTCGTGAGACTTGAGCCTAATAGCATACATTTTCTATGCTCACTTTCGATTCTGTGTGTTTTGCCAATGTTGTTTAATAGAAGTAGAACTTGATTTTCAATACATGTTAAAAATCCCAATTTATGAAAATTTTGGCATACTTAAAGGCTGTTTGTAGGAAAACCGCATTTTTTTCTTCAAATTTCTTTTTCCCATTCATCCTACCTTTAGTAGCCCTGTTGAGCCGTATTTTTTCCCTTTCGTCTCAGAAACCCTTTTCCCCTTATCTAAGCCATTGTCTTCTTTTTGTTTGGTCTAGATGGGTTCATCTTCATAAAAAAATTCAGTTCGTGGTGACAAAAAAATTGAAAAATCCAAAAAGTTCAAAATTTTTGAAATCAGTCCAAGATCTCCAGTGTCGAGCCTATTAATCGAAGGTTCGACGAGATTGAATGTCTCCCTTCCAAGTCCAAAATTCCCGAAATCAATCCAATATCTTCGGTGTCGAGCCTATTAATAGAAGGTTTGACGAGATTGAATGTATCCTTTCGAAGTCCAAATATTTATCTTTTTGTTGGTTAAATTCCTGGAATTAGGTAGTCATAAGAGGATTCTCTCTTCATTAGAAGGCTTCTCTCTTTCCGCAGTTTGTGGAAAATAACTCCTGATTTCTAGGAGAAGTTGTGCCCCGTCTTGTCTCTTTTTCTTTTTGTTGTCTTCTATTTTCGCTGTACTCCCTTTTCTTTTCTGCCAAGCCTAGCCAAAGTCCAACCCCGTAGCCTTTTTCTATGCCAATTTTGGATTATTGCACGATTGAGATATGATTTTATTTTTAAGCTTATGCCTATATTGATTAACATGAATGGCGTTGAGTGAATTATGCATTTAAACACACTTAAACCTATATACAGTTGAGTGAAATCCATGGTGAGGTGCCAGTTCGTGTTGGCTAGATTATGGAATTTTTGATTTTGCATATTCTCTAGTTTTTCCATCTCTTGCTTTGAATAATCACATCTTTTCTCTATTGGTTTTAATTGTATTTCTTTCGGATTTGTATAGTTTAGGAGTTTTTCTTGTGCGTTTGTAGAGAGGGTTTGACGAAAAGGCCTTTTTAATATTCAAAGACGCAGTTTGCTTGAGGACAAGCAATGTTCAAGTGTGGGGTATTTTGATGCAACGCTTTTTGACTATATAATTGCATCACTTTTAACCCTAGTTTTTCTGGGTTTTTTTTTTATCTAAAACACGTTAATATCGCATCCATTTACGCTATGTTCGTGTTTTCAGGTTCTATAAAGCCGTTGATCCCGATTCGGAGAAGTTTCCCCTCCCCCAGACGATAGGAAAGGAAAGAACAATTACTAATGCCCATGATCCTTAGCTGAAAGTTAGTCGAGGCGCGGACACTGCCTTATCGCATCGCTACCCTTCTTGTGGCATTCTCATCATCCGAGCAGAATCATTATCGCGGCGTGACACAGAAGCGTTTCACGACGCGACTCTCAGCAACAGGTTCTGACCCGCATCATACAAAAGCAGTTGCGGCGCTACCCAACATCCCATTACGGCGCGACTTCCCTCAAATCTGATGCTATTTTAGCATCTTTTCTCTGAAATTGAAGGGACATCTCACATAGCTAGGGTTAGAGTTCGAGGCTACCATAATTGTTGTGCACATCTTACTTGGAGGACAAAAGTTGGAGCATTTTGAAGAGTGGAACTTATTTTGACAATCATTGGGGAGTTTTCCTTCTTGTCGAAAGCGGAAATTGTAGCACTTGACTATATCCTTTTAGCTTTTAACCTATGTTGTGCTCATTTGGAAGTCATCTAATGCGCGGGGGGGGGGGGGGGGGGGTATAAACTTGAATGATTACCGTTTATTTTCTAATTTTAATCTTTGTGATAATTTAATCATAGTGTGTCATTTAGCTTCTTGTAGCATTTACTTTAAGAGTTTTTAATTGCTTAATAGTTTCTAAATTTGGTATTTCGTTTTCTTAAAAATCAAATCACGTTTTCATTTAGACTAATTATTGACAACAAGTTAAGTATCATCATTCTTGCATTGTGTCCTCGAGATCGATAACTCGGTTCTTGCCATTTATATACTAGTAAACGATAGGTACACTTACCTATTGTCTATTAGTTAAATTTTTTGGTATATAACCATTAAAACATCAACTAACCTATCAAAACACACACAAAAAAGGCACTAAAATCTAGAAATTTTAGAGAGTTGGGGCTGAATTGTGAAGATTGAATCATCACCATCATTATCATCTTCTTCACAAGTTGTTCAAGTTCATCATCATCAATGACTTCAAAATTTTGAGGTAATAACTATAAATTCGTCATTTTATTTCTAGCATGGATTTGTTACTGAAAAGGGAATTAGAATGAGAACTATAAACCGGAAATCAACATTTATTGATAGTTCTAAGATAAACCTTCATCAATTTATGATTTAAAGAGCTTCAAGAACAACAATGGAGGTTTTAGAGGGTTTTTGGTTTCAATCCGAATTTATATATAATAACACCAGAAATAGGTTAAGAATCATCATTAGAATATTGTTGGTACACCCTAGGTGACGATAGCAGTAGTTTAAGAATCATCATCAACTAAATGGAATGCGCAACCCAGAGTAATTTGACCTTAGTAGTAGTTTATTTTCTTTTATAGCTGTAGTATTTCTTTCTTTTTATAGTTAGTCTGCTAATTTAGGATTGTTTCTATTTTTAGTAAGTTAGTAGGTTATCATCTTTTAGTGCTTTTTCTTATGAAAAACAAAAGAAAAAAAGAGAGAAAATCATAAAAATACAAAAAAAGAGAATATCAGAAAAGGAGTTAAGTCTTGGAAGCATAGGTTCAAAGTGACGAAAATTAGCACAGTCGTTACAAACTCTAAGTGTTTAGGCTTTCACACATAATGCAACTAAAATTCTAAGTGTCATACTTTATCTTAGTTCGATGTGTTGGTAGACATAATACATATAGGGAGTCTCAAGGTAAATAAAATACTCAAGAAAAAGTCAAACGTGTCACTAACTTAGATGTACGACCAATCGGTCTTAATTTTTATGTACAAGATATACAAACTTTGAGTCTAAATGAGGTATGCAAACTTTCTGGGGATGTATAGCAACATCAAATACATCTTAAAATGGAAAGAATAGAAAAATCATACAAAATTGAGAGTCGAAAACATGTAACTCTGTTGTACGTAAATACAGACATGTTGCCTCTGTTTAGATTCGGGTTGGCAAGATATGTCGCTTTGTTGTACGTCGGTACAGACCTGTCACCGCTGTCTTGCTAACTTAAGAATAAACCTTAAGTCAAACTAAGACACTTTGTTGTATGAAAATACAGACTTGTGTCCGATGTTTGTCTTTTAAAGAAAGTTTGCAAATACCAACAAGTTAGAATCTTTGTCTGTATGCCTTGATCATAAAAGCATGTCTATGTCTGAGTCACATAAGATAATTTCATGATAAATAAAAATGCTAAGGGATATTCCGAAATGTAGAATGTTTAAAGGGGTAAATACCAACAATCGGCTAAATGGGTATTTCACGACAAACAATCAAAGGAATCAAAAATTCCTAAGTGTGAAAGTTTAAGTACTGAAAGTGAGTCTCTGACATCGCTATCTGATTGAATCTTTCTTTGACTATACTCATCAAAAATATTTTGTTTACCGTTTAGCTTAGGTTGAAAATTTTAATAAGTATAGCTTAAGTCTAAGTTAAATTTTTTTGGTCAAAATTTTAAAATTTTATTTTTACTTAGTTTCTATTTTATTTTATTTTATTTTTCCTTAAGTTTATTTTATTTTATTTTATTTTATTTTTTACTTAGGTAAAAGGTCAAAAATTACTGAGGGTGCATTCATAGTTGGATAAAATAAACACTGCGTGAAAAATCTTGTGCTTAGGGTAAAAGATTTGGCATAGTTTATCTCGTTACACAATACCGTTGAAAAGGTTGAAAAAGTTGAAGTTATTTCAAAATTTTCGAAATTTTTCTAAGTGTTTGGTGTAATTCGAGTTTAGGACAAACTCGAAATTGGGTGGTTTTCGAATCTGTCAGTAGATTCGACTTTGGCCATAGATTCGAAGGTTGGTATTATAAATAGGTAACAGTAACTGTCATTACTCCTATCTGTTTTCGAATCTACCCTCTCGAATCTATTTGGCGACTTCGAATCTACTTCCTCGAATCTACCGATTTCCACAAAAACGACAATTTGTCGAGTTTCTTGCTAAAGTGTTCGATTCTACTGATACTTCTAGGTACAAACAACTGGGTTGTACAAGATTCATGTAGTTTTATACACCATTTAAGCCAAAATCATCGATTTTTGAAGGTTTATGGGTCTAAGTCGTGTTTTTCAAAATTACAAAGTTTGGACCAGTAAATAGTCAAATTAAAGGCAAAAATCAGTGATTAGAACCTAGTTGGACTAATGTATGTGATTTTCTAAGTTCAAAATGGTTAAAATCATGGGATTTGTTGAAGAGTTGGACGACGACTGTTCGAATCTGATAATGAACTTTCTCGAGTTTACTGACAAACTCGAGAAGACCATTACATTCGAATCTGTCATCAAACTCGAAATAGGGTTTATTCGAATCTGTCTATTCGAATCTGTCATTTTATTTGAATTATTTAATTTAAATTTTATTAAACTTGTAGAAATTCTTTTGTGTTGGATTTTGTACTTAATCAAGTTCAAAATAAAACAAATTTGAATTTAGGCAAGTTTATTGATTTTTATTAATTCTAATAGTTTATCTATTGTGCAGATATGGCTGTTCGAGTATTTGTGCCGAAGCACAATATGGTCATTCCGCCTGACCATCATATCCCTGAGGCGCAGGGATTCCGACAGATGATGGATTTCCTTGTAGAATCTAGGATTGCTTTTGCATTGTCTCACAATATTCAGATTGTTATTCCCTATGTTCGCCAATTTTATGATCATCTTCAGGTGGACTGCTCTGTCACCCCGACAGTGCTGAGAACAAGGATCGCAGGGCAACCGTTGGTGTTCTCTGCCGATATGCTGCGTCAAGTTTTGCAGCTAGGATCTCCGGAAGAGGAGTCTGGGCCTATTGACTTTCCCCTAAGTATTAGGCAAGCGGCTTTTCAGCGAATCGGTTACAGTTTAGATGTTGCGAAGACTTCTTACATGGAGAGCGGGCTTATTGGCCAATGGAGATTTTTGGCTCATGTTTTCATGGTTTGTTTCGCGGCAAAGAAAGCTGGTTTTGATTATATCGTCTCGAAGATCCAATCTGGGATGATCGCCTTAGTGTATAATCGGCCATTCAGCTTTTCTCAGATGTTTTTCTCAGAATTCGTCCATCAAATCTCGGCTCCAGAGCAGCAACAATTTCTGCTGTATCCTCGATTCATAATGATGCTCATAAGGCATTTCTTGCCGAATTTGCCGCCGCACAATGAAATCCAAAGTGTCGCGGTGATGGATAAAAGAATTTTTGCTGATTGCTCCTCGCACAGAGGAAGGTTGGCGGTTCCGGTCGAGCGACCGTTGTTTGGAGCAGTTCTAGATAGGAACTTTGAAGCACCAGATACTGCCAACTGGGCAGGTGTAGTGGAAGTTCAGCCTGGACAGCCACAACAACAACCACAGCCACCGCGAGCACAACAACAAAGGCGAAGACAAAGAGCTACTGCGAGTCAGACTCAGGCATCTAGGCCTTCGACAAGTCAACAGCCAGAGGTACAGGAAGCAGGGCCTTCAAGTGCCGTTCCAGAATCCGAGCAAATAGCCCAAACTTTGGAAGAAATCTGGGCGTCTGGGCCTCATGCCAATGAGGAAATAACTGCAGAGTTAGTTGATCAGTTACTACAGCCTCCGGAAGGAGCAGAAGATGTGTTTAGGCAAGTTGAGGAATATGAACCAGAACAAACGGGTACTGACTTGTCATCTTCAGCAACTGAGTCAGAAGACATGGAGGAAATAGAAGTTGAAGTTCCAGAGTCAGTATCTACAGAACCTCATGTTCAAATAGGAACTTATGGATCACGGTTAGTAGTTAATGAAGAAGCTTCAAGGAGGCGAGCATCAAGAGAGTCTGATGACTCCGATTTTGAAGAAGAAGAGGTTGCACCGTTAGTGACAAGGCAACGGGCCAAACGTCATCGATTTATGCAAGGATCCTCTTCAGCTTCAGCAGAACAACCTCAAAATTCTCAACCTTAGGAACCTCAAACCACCATTCCACCATCACCACCTCATGATGAAGCATACATCCCATCGCCGATCATTCCAACTCCAATTCAATCCATCCCATCAACCTCGTCCACATACGCCGACAACCAAAGGTTTCTGCAGCTTAAAGCTCGAGTTAACTTCCAAAATGTCCAAATCTTAGGCCTAACAAAGGCAATCGGTGAAATTCAGACTCATAATGCAAACCTTGATAAGGAGAATGCCGATTTGAAGAAGATTGTGGAAAAGGTTCAGGAAGAGAACACAGAGTTAAAAACATTTGTAGCTGATCAAGCAACTGAGTTGAGGTCGATGCGCTCCCTAGTTGAGCAATTAATGAAAAATTTACAGGCTCAGGGGGAGACATCGTGCCGAGATCAAGAAGTGGGCAGGAAGGATGATGATGATGAAGATAACCAAGGCAATGATCCCAGCTCTCAAAGACAGAATGAGCCAGTAGATTTTTCTGCTGCTCAGGCTGCTCAGTCTCAGGGGGAGCCTAGTCAAGCAGGAGCTGGAATGGGTGAGGCAAGTTAATCAAAGGTCTCGGAAAGTCAAGTGCGTGAGATAATTGATGCATTGATGGACATTGATGAAGAGCCATTAGAGTTGAATTTTGATTTTGAAGATGATGTGGAGGATTTGGAAGAGGGTGAGTTTGTGCCAGAAGATGTAGCCGATTGGAGATCTGATGAGGAGGTTGTTTTAGATGAGGACGATAATGTAAACGAAGTAATCATCCAACCCCAACCTGTCACAGAATTATATGAGCATACTGAACAACATGTGATAGATATTGATGACATCAGAGTGGCCTCGGTAGATGATTCAGAAATGGAAGAGGCTGAAAGAGAGCCGAGCAGAGCTTAACTACTAAATCTTTGGTTCCGAAAGGAAGAGAAGAAGACTGAGCCGAAGATAAAGAAGACGATGAGAATTCCAGGTGCAGAAAACTTCTCTGGAGGCATTATTAGCTGGTTCTTCGATAGAGAACTGCAGCTCTTTATTCTAAAGAGGAGAGATGGTCTCCAATACCTAAGGCGCAAGCTTAAAGTGTTCAATACATTGCCGAAGGTAGAGGTGAAGGAGCTGGCATGGAAAGAATTAATCAACATCGGAAATCATCACAATGCTGAAGTGATCTCGAAGATAATCAGACGAGAAGGGAGATCCGGTAGGTTTGAGAGACTCAACCCAAGCTCTTGTAAAAGAGTTGAGGATTCTTCAAGGATAGATCCACATACGGGACGACCATGGGCGAAAATGGTTTACAAGCCTGTCAAATGCCTAAGAAGGGTGCCAATGAAGAAGATGCCTCAAGATATTTTGTCCAACATGAAGTGGTGGTACTTGGACAATGAAATTGCTGAATCCATCATGGAGGATCAAGAGGACAAAGTTCTTTTGAGAGTATATGATCCTCTGCATCTTATGAATCTGTCTAAGGAACATCTGCAGAAGCTTCATGGTCAACATATCTTCTTTCATGAAGGACGGAGATCTGAAGCCAGAAAGTTCCAAAAGGTTGACAGAGTATGTATAGATGCTGGTATATACTCAGGTAGTAGTATCTATAGATCTAGTACTTAATATAAATGTAATTAGTTAGAAGCTATCGTCAAGGGGGAGTCTGTTGGTACACCCTGGGTGACGATAGCAGTCTAAGCGATCTAACATTTTGGTTTAAGTGATATTCAAAGTATTGAGCATTAACGAGTGTTTGATATATATGTTTATATATGTTTGACAGTTATTGATTGTGTGTTTGAACTTGATGTAACATATTACAAGAAGGTCAAACATAAAGTTCAAAGATAAAAACAAACATATGTTAAAAACATAAGTTTCATATACAAGTTAGTCAGATTCGAATTCTATAAGGATTGGAATTCGAATCTATGTCAGATTCGAATTTGATCCTAGTTAGATTCGATTGTGTGTTGAGGCAGATTCGAGAGTGTCAATGAGGACAAACTCGAATGGGCCTTGGGCCAGATTCGAGTTTGGCCCTTGACAGACTCGAATTAGCCTCTATAATTTGGGGTAGACTCGAAATATTATCAGACTTTTTGCAGAATTTGAGAGTGATTAAGCATTAAGCGATTTCGAGTTTATCATCAGTGTTAGTGCCGTTTCGGAGAGAATCAGTTCGTAGGTTCGTTCGTGTGTCGTTCGTGCAGCTTCTGATAGTCTCCGTGTTTCTGGTGAGAGTTGTTTCCGTCTACCCGTTAACGAGGATTCCGCACTCGTTGACGGTTCCGCGTCTAGATAGATCTCGTAGTGGTAGACCTTACATTTGGTTATCAATTTCGGATTTAAACTCAATAGAATGGTATCCAAGAATTTTCGACTTATGAGATTTTTTGAAAAATCTAGGAAATAGAGGTTTGATTGGAATGGTGTTGTGTGTTATTAAAGGAATCGGCCAAAATTTTTGTTATCCGAAGCCCTATCGAGGACGGAGGTAGCAGCTTTGGCTGCGTCGCTCTGCCTAGTCCATGTCTTCTCTGCTGGTTCACTTCCAACTTCACCGAGAGGGAAGAGAGTGGATTTGGGTCATAATCTTTGGGCTATTTTTGGGATAGTTTGGGCTTAGGATAAAATCAGTTTTTGGGCTCATTTACATGTTGGTGAGCGTTGGTCATTGAATTGCCTTTTTGTTCAATTTTAAATAAATTAGTTTGGATCAAGATAATTTAAATCACTATTTTGAGTTTAAGTTGGTTTTATTTATAACGTCCATTCATTACAAATTCATCTTAGGTATAATCGTTAATTTGATTATATGAATATTGTTCGCTATATTAGGTTGAAAGGGATTTGTAATTTGATGACCCATTTAATTAGATTAATGAATTAGTTTGGAATTAAGAATTATTATCTGGGGTTGAACTTTTCATTAAATTGAAATAGGATCTAAATAGATGGAATTAAATACTCTATATGTTAACTAACTTAGTAGTTCTAATTAAATTGATGAATTATTCAAGCATTCTCAATTAATAATTTTATAATTGTTGGCGGAATAACTAAAGTTAAATTATTACTTTAATTTAAAGAACTACTTTAATAATGTAACAAAAATAAATCAAAATTTACTGATCTAATCCTTGAACTTTAATTAAATTATATATATAACGGACCTAGATTTGATTGAGACATGCGGCTTTCACTAGTATATTCAACTAATTTAGATAGTTTCTTGGCGGGTTACCGATTTCGAGCACTCTGGGTATTTGATTTGAATTCGCAAATGATCATACATGATATGTATGCATTGAATATCTCATTCGTTTCTATTGTAATGATTATCGCTAAACTATCATGGTTAGTGTTATTGATTTCGTTGCCATGAGTTGTTATTTGAGAACCCTTTCCCCGATATGTATACTATGTATTATGTGGATTTACTGAGGTTGCTGTGTGCTTCCGAGTTGCATGTTGGGCGATCCGCATGTTTTATATACGTGCTATCCGAGCAATTCGTACATCGTGTATTTGTTAACAACACCCTATTCGTGTATGCTAAATCGAGCGATCCGTAAAGCTACACATGTTGAATTTGAGACAATATTTATGTTGATCATGTTATTTATTCTTGTATATGCTTTTAAATCTGTTACTCGCTAGGCGACGGTTTACCCCGGTTGTGGGGACAACTTTTTAGGTTTAGCTGATAAGGGAAAAGCACCAGCTTCAGGATCTAGAGTCTGATGACTCGTGGTATTGACGGGCCGCCGTTGTGACCCACAAATTTAGTCCTTAAATCCACTATTTAGCTAGAGAAGTAAGGGTTGAATCCACATGGAGTGTGGTCGTAATTAGGGTTACGTTATTAACCTTATAAGTTTATTTAAAAGCACTTAAATTGTGAATTTGGGGATTTGAATGATTTGGTTAGAGTAACGAATTGCTATCGCTTTATAACTAAAATTAGTGGCAAAATAACTAACGTAGTAGATAAATAATCAAGAGACGAATAACCATTCACGGGATCACCACGTCATAAGTATTTCTCAGTATAATTTCATGCAACGATCACATAGACATAATCAATTGCACCACTAAATTAATCAAACATGTTTTAACCAATAACTCTTGGCATAGCTTATGCAATATTAATACTTGTCTTAATCCCTAAGCTAATGGACTCGGCACAAATAATAGTACCACGATAAACTATCTTGCTTTCACCAATCAAAACATACAATCATAATCATAGCCGAATGCTTATCATTTGCATACACATGATACATCTCATTTAATACAAATACATCAAAGCATGAGAAATTAAAGTAGAGTAAACTTAGTCGTAGATCCTCCGCAAACGGCTAATGGGATTAGCCGCTAATCGTATCCTCTTCAGAATGGTAAATTTGAGTCATAGCGTAGCTTGCGAATCACCGTCTTCATTCTCGTATCATAGTTCCACTCCGGCAGGGCTTCGACACACTTTCACACACGTCGGCACTCTCTCCAAGGCTGCCCCTCGATTTGTATTTATAGGGAGGTCGAGATTAGGGTTCCACAGGCTGTAAAACTCGTTTTTGCGCCGCACTAACGCAGGCCTGCACCCCCCCTGCACCCGGATGCGGCTGGGGTTTAGCTGGCATGCGCTGGAACCTATCTAGATAGTTGGGAGTCTTTGTGGAGCGCAGGGTGGCCCTGGCCTGCGCCCCCTTCAGCTCAGTTTGCTCTAAATTTTCTCGGATTGCTTCTTTTTAATATCTTGGCCCTGAAACACAAACTTGGAGTAATAATATGATTTTAAGAAGTATCAGTGCTTAATATGATCATAAAATGACTCTGAAACTATATAAATTATTGACTCATCACGTCTCCCCAACATAACTCTTGGTCATCCCCGAATATACTTTTGTAATCAGAACTAACTATGTAACGAGCATGTATTAGCAGTGACTCTAGTAATTTTATGTTAAGCTAGCCTTCACAATAATGCATTAAAATTCTTAACATGTAAATTAAAGACGTTATCAGTTAAAATGTACTTCCCTTAGAATTTATATAATGTATCTCACTCCTAGAATTACCCTTTTAGCTCAAGGTTACGATACTTAAAACATGTGGGTCTTTCGACCATCTTTTCCTCTTTGGATGTTTGCGACAAATTTTTCTTTCTTTTTAACACCAAGCATCTGTTTACTTTATTTTCAAACTAGAATAGCTAGGATCCAATCTTGTGCGACAAATTTTCCATGTAACGAGATTTCGGTCAACCACTCTCAAACCAAATGGATTTAGGGGATTAGGCATGAATAGTACCCACACGGATTTAGTTTCCCGAATCATCTAGACTACAATTAACTCATTTTTTTAGGCTAAAACATGATTAAGTTCTCCCCCTTATTTCATGGGTTTCCAAAATCTTTTGACACATTACTTATATTTGTAAGGTCACCTACCTAGGATCCAATCTTGACACGACACCGTCCAACTCGTTAGGGGTTTAACCGACTGATCACACACACGAAACACGGAGACCAACACGATGATAGACGCAACGACGGACGTCCCGACATGTGAATTTCTCCAAGAACACTCTGCTAATCGCACACAAGTTCGTAATTGCCCCACACACGAATTTCTGCAAAGATTGTTAATCAACACTTATTAACCCTTAATTATAACCATTAACTTCGAACTTGGCCTGTACAACGTCGTGAAGGCCTAAGCCCACGAGCTTGTCCACCAACAAGTTCGAATCCTGGCTTTGAACTTATTCTAGAACTTGTCTTTGAACTTCTTCTAGAACTTATGTTTGAACTTATGTTTGAACTTATCTTTGATCTTAAGTAAACATCAATCACAAACAAGTTCAAACATATATACAATCAATATCAACCAATATCAAACATATATCAAACATATGTATTAACATGCAATTACGAAGACTTGAACTATTACAAAAGAATATCTACACTTAGACTGCTATCGTCACACAGGATGCACTAATAGACTCCCCCTTGACGATAGCTTCTAACTAGATATTCACTTTGTCTAAGTACTAGGCCTATTCAAAATACTACCAGCATACAAACCCTTCTCTATACAAACCTTGACTACCTTTTGGTACTTCCTGCCTTCCGATCTCCAACCTTCGTGGAAATAGATAGGTTGTTCATGAAGTTTCTGCAGGTCGCTCTGAGATAGGTTTACAAGATGTAGAGGGTCATATACTTTCAAAATCACTTTGTCCTCATGGTCCTCCATTACTGCCTCAGCTATTTCGTTGTCGACAAACCATCATTTCATGTTTGCAAGAATGTCCTGTGGCATAGCCATCAACGGAGCCTTCTTTAAGCATTCGACTGGTTTGTAAACCATCTTAGCCCATGGTTTCCCAGTATGAGGATCTATTCTTGTCTCGTCTTCTACTCTCTTACCCGATTTTGGCTTAAGCCTTTCAAACCTTCCAGATCTACCCTCCCTTCTTATAAGTTTAGCAAGAACTTCAGCATAAGGGTCATCTCCTAGGTTGATCAGATTCATCCACGCTAGCTTTTTCACCTCGTATTTTGGCTGTGTATTAAAGACTTTCAACGTTATCCTCAGATATTGTAACCCATCTCGTCTCTTTAGCACAAAAAGTTGTAGCTCTCTATCGAAAAACCAGCTAAGAATGCCTCTAGACAACTTTCCTGGACTAGGCAATCTCATCTTCTTCTTCACAGCTAACTCAGTCCTTTTTTCTGCCTCTTTCAAGGTCTTCTATTTCATTCTCAAAATCAAACTTCACTTCTTCATCTTCAATATCGGCCAAGGCTCCGATTATCTCTTGATCGACTAGCTCTGTTGCCTCTGGAGCCTTGCCTTTTTCTCGAGATTCACCTCCTCCTATGCTTGAAGAACCAGGCTCCCCCTGAACAGTTGCTTGCTGAGCAGTCTTTTGAGAAAGATCTGCTAGCGCACTTTCTTTCTGCGTGTCTGGATCATCACCTTCTTCATCATCTCTCCCGACTCTCCTCAATTTATAACCTTAGCAGATGCTCTCCCCCTGAGCTTGGAGATCTTTCATTATCTGCTCAATTAGGATCTGCATAGTCAGAATTTGGGCTTGTTGAGCTTTAGCTCTACTTGTTGATCAGCCACAGCTGTCTGTAACTTGGCATTCTCTTGATCCAAATGCGCATTGTGCTGTTACAACTCTTTTACATCATGAGAGAGTTGGAATATTTGGACTGTTTGGAAGTCCTCTTTGCTCTTTAACTCTGTAAACCGCTGGTTTTCGATGAATGGAGTCGAGGTGGATGGAAGGGAGGCAGATTTAAATGGAGCTGTGGTTGATGCGGATGGATTGGCAGTTGACACAGATGGAGAAGCAGAAGTGAATGCAGCTCCCTGCATGAATCGATGCCTCTTTGCTCTATGCCTTGGAGCAACTGGATCTGCTTCTTCTAACTCAAAATCTGAATCTTCGGCCTCTTCATCACGGATTACGGGCCTTGTCATCTTCCAGCGGCTAACAACTTCTCTAGATCCATATCTGCTAATGGTGATAGCCGGATCTTCAGCCTCTGTCTCCTTAGAACTAGATTCAGACTCAGACTCAGAGGTGGTCTCAACGTGACCCTCAGCCTCACTCTGTTCCCTAGCATCTTCTTCTTCAGCATGAACCTATGTGCCTACAAACTCGGCATCAGAGGGTTGATATTCATCTATCTCATTGAAAATATCATGTACATCAGTTGGAGGCTCCAAAATATCTTGACCTAATTCTGCAGCAATAGCCTCCTCCGCAGCTGTTCATTGCGCCCAAATTTCCTCCAATGTTTGCTCCCGTTGGTCATATTGTGGAGCCGAACTTGATGGCCCAGCAGCATCAGTGGCTGGTTGTGGGTGAGGAGTGGTTTTTGCAACTAGAGTTCTTCTCGTTTATGCTCTCTGTTGTTGTTGCTGTTGCTGCTGATGTTGTTGTTGGGGGGTGCTTCACCTATCCAATCTTCTCCTTCCGGAGCGACATAATCAGGATGTATAATTGCACCAAACAACGGTGCCACTTGAGGCCTGACCTGCTCAGCCCTTTTAGCATTATGGGTCTGCCAGTCAGCAAAAATTCATTTGTCAATCAAAGCAACGCCACTTTGGTCGGGTAGTGGTGGCAGATTCGACAAAAATTGGCGGATAATCATCATGACAAATCGGGGATACATCAAGAATCTTTCCCTGGCCGGAGCGGTGATCTGATGGACGAACTCTCCAAAAAACATTTCAGAAAAGCTAAACCTCTTGTTATAGACCAAAGCAATCAACGCAGACTGCAATTTGGACACCATCGTGTCAAAACCTGCTTTCTTCGGCACGAAGCATACCATTATAACATGAATGAGATACCTCCATTGTCCAATTAATCCACTTTTTACATATGATGCCTTCGTTATGTCTTGCGCATAACCCATTCTCAAAAATGTCATCTGCCATATGGGTAAAGGGAAATCTGTAAGGTCTTGTACTACACAGATCTATCTAGACGCGACACCGTCAACGAGTGCGGAATCCTCGTTAACGGCTTGACGGATATATCTCTCACACGGAACACGGAGACTATCACAACGCTGTACGATCGACGACGAACGAACCTACACAATGATTCTCTCCGAAACAACTCAAACAATACTGATAAACTCGAGGTCGCCCTTTTGCTTAATCTCACACGAATTCTGCAAAAGTCCCTTAATGATTCGAGTTACTCCCTAATTATAGAGGCTCATTCGAGTTTATCATGGGCCAAACTCGAATCAGGCCCAAGGCCTATTCGAGTTTGTCCACTTGACACTCTCGAATCTGCCTTATAGGATACATTCGAATTTACTACAAATTCGAAATTCATCAAATGACAAATTCGAATTTATTCTAAATTCGAATTTCACATATTAAACTTATATTTGAACTTATGTTTTAACTTATGTTTGAATTTATCTTTGAACTTTATGTTTGAACTTCTTGTAATACATTACATCAAGTTCAAACATACAATCAATAACTATCAAACATATATAAACACATATATCAAACACTCGTTAATACTCAATACTTTGTAATATTACTTGAACCAAAATGCTAGTACACTTAGACTGCTATCGTCACACAGGGTGTACCAACAGACTCCCCCTATACGATAGCTTCTAACTAACTAATTATATTTTGATTAAGTACTAGAACAATATATACTACTACCTGCATATAAACCTCCATCTATACATACTTTCACTACCTTCTGGTACTTCCTAGCATCAGATCTCCAACCTTCATGAAAGAAGATAGGCTAATCATTCAGCTTCTGTAGGTCGTCCTTCGATAGATTTATCAAATGCAGTGGATCATATACCTTCAAAATGACCTTCTCGTCTTGATCCTCCATGATTGCTTCAGCAGTTTCATCATCAACGTACCACCACTTCATGTTGCTCAAAACATCCTGTGGCATCGTCTTCATTGGCACTCTCTTCAAACATCTTACAGGCTTGTATACCATTCTAGCCCATGGTCTACCTGTATGAGGATCTATTCTTGATGCGTCCTCGACTCTCCTCCCCGTTCTTGGCTTGAGCCTTTCAAATTTCCCTGACCGACCCTCTTTCCTAATAACTCTCGCAATTACTTCAGCATAAGGGTCGTCACCAATATTTATCAGCTCTTTCCATGCCAATTCTTTCACTTCAACCTTCGGCAAAGTATTGAAAACTTTAATCATTCGCCTTAGGTATTGTAGACCATCTCTCCTTCTTGAACCATAGATTCAGTAAATCGGCCCTGGAAGGCTCTTTTTCTACTCTTTCAAATTCAGAATCTTCGACCGAGGCTATCTTGATCTCGTCTATATCAATCACATTGTGATTATTGCGCACATACAACTCCATGATAGGTTGTGAATTTATGATCACCTCGTTGACATTATCGTCCTCGTCTTCTATCACTTCATCGTCAGATCGCCAATCAACAATATCCTCAGGCACAAACTCACCCTCTTCCAGGTCTTCCGTTTCATCTTCAAAATCAAAACCAAAGTCTAGAGGGTCTTCATCGATATCCATTAATGCCTCAATCATTTCATGTATCTCAGACTCTGTGACTTTTGAGGAACTAGCCTCACCTCCTGCAGCTCCCGACTGACTCGGCTCCCCCTAAACCTCAGCATGCTGAGCAGCAGAAAAATCTACTGGCTCATTATCTTTTGATGCACCGGGATCATCGCTTTCATCATCTCAACCCCTTGGCTGCTCCTCCTGATCCCGACAACTCGTCTCCCCCTGAGGCCTTTAGATTTTGCAATAATTGCTCAATTAGGGAATGCATTGATCGAATCTTGGCAGCTTGATCGGCAACAAACGTTTTAAGCTCCAGATTTTCTTCCTCGATCTTGCCCACATCTTTCTTCAACTCAGCATTCTCGACGTCAATACGTGCATTATGCGTCTGTATTTCGCTGAGAGCCTTTGTCAACTGAAAGATTTGGACTTGTTGGAATTCAACCCTGCTTCGAAGCTCAGAAAATCTATGATTGTCTGTGAAGGTGGATGATGTGGATGGTATGGATTGTATGGGAGTTGGAATGATTGGCGAGGGGATGGAAGGTTGAACAGGTGGTGGTGGTGGTGGAATGGTTGTTTGTACGGGTGGAGATTGAGGTATTTCTTGCTCAGAAGCAGAGGCCGAGGAAGCTCCCTGCATGAACCTATGTCGTTTGGTTCTTTGCCTGGTCACTAACGGAACAACTTCTTCCTCCTCAAAATCTGAGTCGTCAGACTCCCTCGACGCTCGTCTCCTTGTAGCTTCTTCATTTATCACCACTATTCTCGATCCATATGTCCGTATGTGGATGGACGGATCTTCTGTTTCTTTCTCAACCTCTATTTCTTCCATATCCTCCTATTCGGTACCTGAAGTTGACTTGTCTTCACTTGCTGGCTCAGGTTGATACTCATCGATTTGCCTAAGAACGTCAATTTCTCCTTCCGGTGGTTCCAAAATGTCTCCTACGAGCTCAGCCGTAATTTCCTCATTTGCATTTGGACCTAAAGCCCATATTTCCTCCAATGTCTAAAGTCTAGGATCTAATTCCGATGGTGCACTTGAAGGTCCAGCCTCTTCCGGCTCTTGAGGTTGGCTTGTAGAAGGCCTATCAGCCTGAATCTGTCTCGCTGATGGCCTTTGCCTCCTTCGTTGTTGTTGAGGCCTTGGTTGCTGCGGTCACGGTTGTTGTGGTTGCTGTTGTCGTTGCTGCGGAACCTCCACATCCCCTGCCCAGTTGGCATCTTCAGGGACAACAAAATTAGGATCGATTACAGCACCAAACAATGGTCCCTCCACTGGAATAGCTAATCTTCCTCGATGAGAGGAACAATCAGCAAATATTCTTTTGTCTATGACCGCAACACTCTGAATATCATTGAGTTGTGGCAAATTTGGCAAGAAGTGTCTGATTAGCATCATCACGAAGCGCGGATATAACAAAAATCTTTCTCTTTCTGGAGCTGTTATTTGATGAACAAACTCAGAAAAGAACATTTCCGAAAAGCTGAACTTGTGATTGTAGACTAAGGCAATCATTCCCGACTGGATCTTTGATACAATATAATCAAAACCGGCCTTCTTTGCTGCAAAACATACCATGAACACATGCGCTAAATATCTCCAATGTCCGATAAGCCCACTTTTCATATAAGACGTCTTCGTTACATCCAGACTATATCCCATTCTCACAAAAGCGGCCTGCCTGATTGACAACGGAAAGTCAATTGGCCCATTCTCTTGATCTTGTGATCCCAGCTATAGCACTTGACGTAGCATATCGGCAGAAAACACCAGAGGGTGTCCAGCGACCCTCGTCCTCAGTACTGTCGGAGTAACACTACAATCCACTTGCAGGTGATCCCAAAACTGACGCGCGTAAGGGATAACGATTTGAATATTGTGAGACAGCGCATAGGAAATCCTGGATCCCACCAAAAATCCACCATCTGGCGGAAAGCTTGAGCCTCTGGAATAGCATGGTCAGGAGAGATGACCATGTTATGGTTAGGTACAAATATTCTATCAGCCATTTCCGCACAATACAACAAATAAAATATTAGAATTATTAAAAAGCAATAAACTTGTGTAAATTCAAATATGTTTTATTTTGAACTTGTATAAGGACAAAATCCAACACTTATGAATTTCTACAAGCTTAATTAAAATCTTAATTAAATAATTCGAATATAATGTCAAAGTCGAACAACAGATTCGAAGAACCATTCATTCGAGTTTAGTGGGTCATTAGAGTTTAATGACAAACTCGAGACCCCGATCAAACTCGAGACTATGAACAAACTCGAATCTGTCGGTCACTTTCATCACAAAAATCCAAGATTTTAACCATGTTAGACTTAGAAACTCACATCTATTAGCCCTACTAGGTTCTAATCAAAGATATTTATTATCAATTTGACTTTTCACCGGTTGAAAGTATGGTATTTTAAAATACAAACTATCCATCAATAAAACTTCAAAATCTGATAATTTTGGCTTAAATTGAGTGTAAAACTACCTAAATCTTGTATAAATCATTGGATTATACCTAGATTTACTAGTAGAATCGAACTCCAACCAACAGAAACTCGACAAATAGTATGAATCTCGAAAAACGGCAAACTTGAATGCAAACTCGAAATCTCTCTAATAAACTCGAAAGATCAGATTCGAAAGTAGGTAATTTATGACCATTACTGTTGACCTATTTATACCAACCATATTCGAGTTTGTTGCCATTCTCGAATTTACTTCCAAACTCGAGGTCTTGCCTAATTCGAATGTATATTCGAATTTTGCTTCGACTCGAATTTAATCTGAAAATCTTAAAATTTTTCGAAAATCTTTGAAGTAAATTCAAGTTTTTCAACTTTTTCAACATTTTCGTGGAACGGAATAAACTATGCCAAATCTTTTACCCCAAGCACAAGATTTTCACGCAATGTTTATTTTATTCAACTAAGAATGCACCCTCAGTAATTTTTGACCTTTTTCCTAAGTAAAAATAAAATAAAATAAAATAAAAAAATAAAATAAATTATTGTTAAAATTGTGAACAAAAATTTAAACTTAGACTAAAATATATTATTTAAAAATTACAACCTATACTAAAAACTTAACAAAATATTTTTGACGAGCATAGTCAAAGAAAGGTTTAATCAGATAGCGGCGTCAAATACGCACTTTCAGTATCTAAATTTTCACACTTAGGAATTTTTGATCCCTTTGATTGTTTGGCGTGACATACGTTTCTAGCCGATTGTTGGTATCATTTCCCCTTTAAACATGTTACATTTCGGAATATCCCTTGGCCTTTTTATTTATCATGAAATTATCTTACGTGAGTCATTCATAGACATACTTTTATGATCAAGGCATACACACAATGATTATAACTTTTTGGTATTGCAAACTTTCTTTAAAAGGCAAACATCGGACACAGGTCTGTATTTACATACAACAAAGTGTCTTAGTTTGTCTTAAGGTTTATTTTTAAAGCTAGCAAGACAGCGGTGACAGGTCTGTACCGACGTACAACAAAGCGACTTATCTTGCTAACCTGAATCAAAACAGAGGCAACAGGTCTGTACTTACGTACAACAGAGTTACTTGTTTTGACTCTCGACTCAGTATGATTTTTCTATTCTTTACATTTTAAGATGTATCTGATGTTGCTATACATCCCCAGAAAGTTTGCATACCTCATTTATAATCAAAGTTTGTATGTCTCGTACATCAAAAGTAAGAACGATTGGTCATACATCTAAGTTAGTGGCACGTTTGACTTTTTCTTGATTATTTTATTAGCCTTGAGACTCCCTATATGTATTATGCCTACCAACATATCAAAGTAGATAATGTGCAACACTTAGAATTATAAGTGCATTATGTGTGAAAGCCTAAACACTTAGAGTTTGTAATGACTATGCTAATTTTCGTCACTTTGAACCTATGTATCTAAGGCTTAACCCTTTTTCTGATATTCTTTTTTTTTTGAATTTTTGAATGGTTTTCTCTCTTTTTTTTTGTTTTTCATAAGAATAACAAGAAAATACTATAACCTACTAACTTACTAAAAATATAAACTATCCTAAGTTACTAAACTTACTATAAAAAGAAAGAAATACTAATGCTAAAAAAAATATAACTCTACTAAGGTCAACTCACTCTGGATTACGCATTCCGTTTAGTTGAATCAAATACTCAAACCGTGATTTATCAAAAGCTTTGGTAAATAAATCAGCATTATTATCATCCGTTGCCACTTTTTACCAACTTAATTAAACTCTTTTCAGCACAATCACGTATAAAGTGGTGTCTTATGTCTATGTGCTTTGTTTTACTGTGTTTAACTGGATTATTGGTTATTGCAATAGTTGACTAGTTATCTATCCTAATAGGAGATTGAGTGTAAGCCAAACCGTAATCCCATAATTGTTGTTGTATCCACAGAACCTGTGAACAGCAACTACCAGCAGCAACGTATTCGGTCTCGCATGTTGACACGGCTACCGAAGTCTGTTTCTTACATTGCCAGGAAACGAGTCTCCCTCCTAGGAATTGACAACCTCTAGTTGTTGACTTGCGCGTCAAGCTGCATCCTCCGTAGTCTGAATCCGTGAACACCTCCAATTCCAGATCTCCCTCCGCGTGATACCAAAGTCCCAGCTTCGGTTTCGACTTGAGGTATCGTAGAATCCGCTTCACAGCTTTCATGTGCATCTCTTTCGGATTAGCTTGAAACCTAGCACAAATACACACAGCAAACATAATGTCAGGTCTTGAAGCAGTTAAATACATGAGTGACCCAATCATGGCCCGATATAACGTCGGATCCACATCGGTATCACTTTCAGTACCCGGTCCGAGATTGTGATTCACTTGAATCGACGTGCTGAAATGAGCTGTCAGTTTTGCTCCTTCCATCCCGAAGCGCTCTAATATGTCGTAGACATACTTCGTCTGATGGATAAACATCCCCTCCTTCTTCTGGTCAACTTGTAAACCCAAAAAGAAATTCCACTCACCCATTGCACTCATCTCGAATTTGACTTCATCACCTTCTCAAAATCCTTGCACATTTGCTCGTCTGACGATCCAATAATAATATCATTGACGTACACTTGTACCAAGATGAAGTGTTCTCCCTTTCGCTTTACGAACAACGTACTGTCTATCCTTCCTCTTTCAAACCCATTTTCTAACAGATGGTTGGACAGAGTCTCGTACCACGCCCTCGGTGCTTGATGCAATCCATACAGAGCCTTATCTAATCGATATACTCTGTCTGGATATTTCGGATCTGTAAATCTGGGCGGCTGTTCTACATACACCAGTTCCTTCACTTTCCCATAGAGGAAAGCACTCTTAACGTCTAGCTGATATACCTTAAAGCCCTTGAAGGAAGCAAAAGCCAGAAACAACCGAATAGCTTCCAACCTTGCTACTGGCACGAATACCTCATTGTAATCGATTCCCTCATCTTGGTTGAAACCCTTTACAACTAACCTACCCTTGTTGCGAGTGACTATACCCCGATCGTCTCTTTTGCACTTAAAAACCCATTTGGTTCCTATTGCTATTTCCCCTCGAGGTAATGGAACTAACTCCCACACTTCTAGTTTCCTAAATTGAGAGAGTTCTTCCTGCATCGCTTCAACCCAGGAGTTATCTTTTAGTGCCATTTGCACGTTTTTCGGCTCTACTTGCGAGATGAAACAAGAATAGAGGCAGGTATGAAAGGCCTCGGAGTCATTTATCATCGACAACAACACAGTGTTGTTATTTAAACTACTCCTAGTCCTCACACCCGCATTAGGATTTCCTATGATGCTTTTTATAGGATGGTTCTTGTTGATCCTAGATGTCTCTATCTCGTCAACTCTCAGATTATCTCCTAAATTTGATCCTATTTCACCTAACGGGGGACCAACCTCAGATTCCACATTTTCCTCAGAGTTGGAATTTGTTGTCTGAGTCTGATTCTCATTTGTAGGTGCTTCTGAATCAGTGACTTCTGGAGATCCATCTTCAGTTGAAGTAGGCTCGGATGTTGATTGAAATGTGTTCCTTGGAAAGCTATGACCTTCGTCATTCAGATTCAACGTCGCCATATCCTTTTCGATGGTACCTGCATTTTCATCCAAAGGAATGTTAAATGACTCAAACAATTTGCCATAGTCAAATATACATTCCGGACCTGTTTGGGGTTCATGTGTATAACTTGTGACTTCAATGTTATACACAATCTCTACTGTACCATTAGTTTTGTTAAAAACCCGTTTGTTTGGTGAGTTCGGCACATAACCTAGGAAGTATCCTTCGTCAGCCTTTTCACCAAACTTAGGTTGATGTTTTCTTTGCAATAAGGTACATGGTACCCCAAAAGGTTCGAAGCCAGTTAAATTAGGTGGCCGTTTATTCAAAATTTCATAACAGGTTTTGTTCAAACCGTAAGGACCGGGTTTAAAATGTGACATGCGGTATTCACTCCCTCCCCCCAAAACATGGTAGGAAGCTTTGAATCCGAAAGCATGGTCCTTGCAGCCTCAATCAATGTCATGTTCTTTCGTTCGGCCACCCCATTTTGTTGTGGCTCATAGGGTGCACTAAATTGATGCACTATGCCTTTTGATAGACAATATACACCAAAAACCGTGTTTTTAAATTCAGTTCCGTTATCACTACGAATTCGTTTAACCCTTGTTCCATAGGAATTTTCCACTTGGTCGAAGAACCCGATGAGCTTGGAAGTCGTCTCGTCCTTTGTACCTAGAAAGAAAACCCAGGAAAATCGTGAGTAATCGTCAGTGATAACTAAACAATACCAACTACCACCTATAGTCCTTTTGTTGATTGGTCCGAAGAGGTCCATATGCAGCAAATCGAATGTGGTAGAGATGGAGTTCTGAGTCTTGGACTTGTGTGCCTTCTTATGTTGTTTGCCCTTCTTGCACGGTAGACACTTATCCTCGAACTGAAAACTCTTCATAGGCACACCTTGCACCAGTCCATTTTTCGTTATATAGTTCATTTTCCTCAGGTGCAAGTGTGCCATGCGTCTGTGCCACAAAACCGACTCAGTCCTTGAAGCTTTAGATAGTAAATAGATGGGTCCCATTGAAGATTCATGCTTGTTCATGTCGAGCATGTATAAGTCATTCTTCCTTGGAGCCCTCTTCAATATCCACTCTTCAGGAATCTTGAACCCCGGTTTTAGCACTAACGCTTCAGTTGCAGTGAACAACACTGAATTCTTCTTATCACAGATTTGGGATACACTAATGAGATTATGGACCAGTTTATCAACGTGATAAACTTGATCCAATTTGATCGTCCCATTAGTGACCACTCCAGTACCCGTGATGTTTCCACCCTTATTTCCCGCGAATGATACAAATCCCAGATTCCCTCCCTTGAAGTCTGTAAGTAGACTTCTTTCCCCTGTCATGTGCCTGGAGCATCCACTGTCGACGAACCATATGTTGTTTAGACCTGTGGTTATCTCCTGCACACAAAAGAAAATAGGTTAGTTATCACGGGGAACCCAAGCCATAACTGACTTGGTTATACCATTCTCGTCCACATATTTAAACTCTTACAAATACCCATCTCTCCTTTCAGGTGACTTGGGTCTTTGAACTGGAGTTTGTTGTGGTGCCGAGTGATTTAAGTTCACTCTTTGCCATTGATTAGGCATTTGTTGTGGAGCTCTTGAATAATTACGATTATAATTAATTTCAGACTGATATCCCTGAGCTCTACCCGGTGTGTGATGTCTAACAGGAGTGTGTGACCTAACCGGAGTGTATGCTCTGCTTGCTCCTATCTTGTTGTTGTGGGCCAGACCTAGATTGATTAATGACTCTATTTGGTGAGTTAGTCCTAATCACTTCTTTTGGTCCACCTTTCACCGGTATTTGTTTCACAGCCTCTTTTGGTGGAGCCTGCACAGTTTTCTCGGTACTCTGAGAACTACTAGTGCTCGCAACACTAGTAGAAGACTTAACTTGTTCTGGCTTCCCTGTCTTAGGTGTAATGTCAACTTTCTAATGTGGACAGTTAGAAGCAACATGCCCCCTTTCATGACATCTAAAGCAAGACATTTTGTAAATAGACTTCTTGTGTGTGCCCTTTGCTGAGGTGTCTGACTAGTGTCTGGTTCTTTTGGTGCGTCTATAGTGACTGGTTCATCATCCTGATCATTAAAATCAATTTTATGTTGTCCTACAGGTGTTTCACTAGAGGAAGACACAAATTTGACTTTCTTAATCTTGACATTAGTATCAGTCACCTTAGGTGTATTTTCCTTTACGGGCTCAGAAACTGGTTCCGGTATTTCCTCTAAGTCTACTGATTTCTCAGTTTTCTCCTGAGGTTGAGGGACATAGTTGTCATTGAACGGTGGAGGAATCTCATGAAATCCTAGACCTACATGCTTTTTAGATTGGCGTTGAGCATCTAAGATCTTTCCTAGGTTAAGACTTGATTTCCTAAACTTTTCAAGTTTACTATTTGCCTCAGCTACCTTCACCTTAGACTCAGCTAGCTCTATTTCTTTGGCTTGCAGCTCCTTGGTTAATGCCTCAACATGTTCATACATGAGTTCTAACCTAACACACTGTTCGCTCAGTTTGTCCTTAGAACTATAACATCTTGTGCATCAGCCTTAAGCTTATCCCTAAGATCTTGCTTTATATCAATCAGGCTAGCATTATCTGATTTTAAAGATTCGTTTTGAGCAGATATATTTTTATGTGATTCAAGTACTAAATTTAACCTATCGTTAGAAGTAGCACATAAAACACACAATTCATGGAAAAGAGAGAAATTCAGACTTACCTTTGTGTGATCTGATTCTACGTTGGTCATCTGAGCGGAAAACTCCAAAATCGTCTGATCATTCGACTTCTCCACCCACATCAGACTGCTTTCCTTTTGACTGCTGTCCCCAGTGTTCTGCTCTGCTCCTCCACATCCACTCTCAGTCACTTCAGCCATAAAGGCTCTAGCGTTCGTTTCAGGATGTGTGCTCCAGTCATAAGTATCGTCCAGTTGTCTGTCTGATGTGACGTTAGATAACAGACCAGCTATGTTTGCTTGACTGGTTGATGGACTCGGAAGATATCGCTGTTGTGATTGGTTCTGATACTGTCCATGATTCTGATTGAGCCCTTGGTAATTCTCTACATTCGGTCTCTGACACTCTCTGGCGAAGTGTCCTAACCCTTGACAGTTGTAGCATTTTACTTTGGACTTATCGAAGCCAATCCTGTTGTTATTCATACTCAAATTTCTTCCCATCCGTTTGATGAACCTCTTAACCCGTTGAGTTACCATGGCCAGTTGCCATTGGAGATCCATCTCTTCAAGATCATCAGGGTCTACCTAATCGTAATCCTCATCCCAGAGTGCAGGATCGTTGATTTTACCCTGAACGCAATTTCCATATGCGGCCACAAATGAAGCCAACAGATTCAAATGGTCTTCGGCCGATTTAGCGCTCTTCGGCATCTTAGAATATCCCTGAGATGTAGATGCCGGAGTCGCCTGATGCGGCTGCTTTTCTTCTGGTCTAGCAAACCCTAAGAAAGCCCTACTCTGTGATTCGTCAGTCTCTGCCGGTGACGACATTTCTCCCGAGAAGAAGGCTGTAGCCGTCTTCATTTCGGCTGCCACTGAAGGTTTTGATTTTCCAAAATACATTGCTGGATTTTGGATTTGTTCATAATCCGTTTCTGCCTTCAGTAACTCAAAATGATACGCCCTCAGCGTTCCCACCACATCCTCCAGTGATAGAGTATAGTATTTATCCTCATCAAGCTTAATCATGCCCACGTACATTGCCCATTTGGCTGGTAAAGCATCCAGAAGCTTATTATTCTTTTCAGTGTCGCTATACTCAATATCATGACTTTCTAGCTCAGTCAGCAGATGATAGAAACGCGTGATGGTGTCGTCCAGCTTTTCATCCTTCAATGCCTTGAAGATCGCAAACTGCTGCTTATGCATCTCCATACGCTTCCTCCTTACCCTCGGGTTACCCTCACACCTTTTTTCCAATGACTCCCAGAGCTCTTTCGATGTCTTTTGATTTCGGAAAGTGTGCAGTATGTCCTGAGGTAACGCCATTCTTATGATAGCGTATGCGCAGTTTTCTGCTTCAAACAGCTTTTTGTCATCGTCCTTCATTTTAGAATACGTAACAACCTTTTGTCGTCCTTCTATCTCAGCTGTCGGTGGAATGTATCCCTCGTCGAAACAGATCCACATACGCATATCATTGAATCGCACAAAGTCGGCAAACCGATCCATCCACCAGTAATATCTTCAAGTTTCATCAGTTTAGGCGGAGTATTTGCTTTTCCGACCTCGTGATCGATTTCCAGAAACCGTTGTAGATTTGTCATTGTTTCAAAGAGAATTGTACTTAAACTTAATTAATTTAATTCGAAATTAATTTAAATTAATTCTTTCGAATTTAGGTAAATTCGAATATAATTAACTTTAAACCTATTTGGGATTAAATTCGAGTTAAGTTCTTATATCCAATTAAAATCGAAATGTGTGACAAATTCGAAGGTCTCCAAACTCGAATGACAAGGTAAACTCGAACAATAGTCAAAATTGAAACCCAGAATAACTCGAATCCCCTATTCGACTTTAGTCCAAAGTCGAATCCTAAAGCAAATTCGAAACCTCTAAACTCGAAATCACTTTTTAGGAAACTCGAAAGGAGCGTATTTTGATCAAACTCGAAAATGAGCAAAACCCTAATTACTCCTTAACAGATTCGAGTGCCGCAAATTCGAGAAACGGCTAATACCTCGAGTTTTTAACGTTTTTCAGATTAATCAATATTTTTACAAGTAAAAATATTGATTTCTATCGAAAACGTGAAAAACAACAAAGTATTTCCCGGATTCCAATTTGATAAGCTCGAAGAATCTAAAGAACAAGTGAGATTAACCGTCCAAAAGCGTCAAGAAACCTAGGATGTATCTTTATGAACACGAAAAACACGAAGAACACCCCTTAGGCTCTGATACCATTTGTAAGGTCTTGCACTACACAGATCTATCTAGACGCGACACCGTCAAGGAGTGTGGAATCCTCGTTAACGGCTTGACGGATATATCTCTCACACGGAACACGAAGACTATCACAACACTGTACGATCGACGACGAACGAACCTACGTAATGATTCTCTCCGAAACAACTCAAACAATACTGATAAACTCGAGATCGCCCTTTTGCTTTATCTCACACGAATTCTGCAAAAGTCCCTTAATGATTCGAGTTAATCCCTAATTATAGAGGCTTATTCGAGTTTGTCATGGGCCAAACTCGAATCAGGCCCAAGGCCCATTCGAGTTTGTCCCCTTGACACTCTCGAATCTGCTTTATAGGATACATTCGAATTTACTACAAATTCGAAATTCATCAAATGACAAATTCGAATTTATTCTAAATTCGAATTTCACATATTAAACTTATATTTGAACTTATGTTTTAACTTATGTTTGAATTTATCTTTGAACTTTATGTTTGAACTTCTTGTAATACATTACATCAAGTTCAAACATACAATCAATAACTATCAAATATATATAAACACATATATCAAACACTCGTTAATACTCAATACTTTGTAATATTACTTGAACCAAAATGCTAGTACACTTAGACTGCTATCGTCACACAGGGTGTACCAAGAAAATCTATTGGTCCTGCCTCTTGCTCCTCGGTGCGCAACTGTAGGATTTGCCTCAACATATTCACCAAAAACACAATTGGTTGACCGCCTACTCTTGTTCGCAACACAGTAGGGGTAACTGAGCAATCCACCTGAGTGCATACACTACTCTGGATTGCGTCAGGAATTCTATCATCTGAAGATAGGGCTGGGCCTCTGGCAATTGTAGATCCACAGCCATGACCATATTATGTTTATTATAAAAGCACGATCTCCCATATCTGCACACAAAGTCAACAAACTAAAATTAGAAATTAACTTAAAATTAAATTTGATAAATTTTAATTTGCATAACTTCGAACTTGATTAAGTTCGAAGTCCAACACATTCAAATTTGGACAAATTCGAGATTTATTAAAAGAATTCAAACTTAATTAAATTCGAGGCATCCATTCGAACATGACTGAATTCGAACTTATAGATATTTCAACAAGTTCGAACTTACTGACAAGTTCGAACCTGAAGAACAAATTCGATGTCGGTCACTTTCAACTTAAAAACTATTATTTTAACCCCATTTGACTTAATTAACCATGTAATCTAGTCCTATTAGGTTCTAATCTAAGTTATGTATCATTTATGTTAAGTTTTATCTTTTAAAACTTGTGATTTAAAGTCACCTAGTTTTAAATGACATAAAACTCAAATAATGTCGATTTTTGCAACAATAATGTCCTATACTAACACTTACTTAGTATTATGATGTTCACTATACTCAAGTATACGTGTACGTTCGAGAAACAGTGGAAAACTTCGAGGAATAGGAAGAAATTCAAATTGTCGGTAAATTCGAGAATAAGTTCGAGATTGCCGTAGACAAGTTCGAGATTTCAAATTCGAGGGTAGGTGTCTTAAATGAAGTATTGTTGACCTCTTTATATCAACCACCTTCGAACTTAGCTTAAGTTCGAACTACCAGCAAGTTCGAACTACCAGCAAGTTCGAATGTAACTTCGAATTTGTCTGGATTTCGAATTTAAGTGAAAATTTTGAAAATTCTTTAATAAATTTCAACCTTTTCAACTTTTTCGTGGAACATAAATTTTTTCAACTTTGCCAAGGCATTCACACTAAGTAACAGATTTTCACGCAATACTTGTTTCTTCAACAAAAAATGCATCTTAGTAACTTTGACCTTTATCCTACTTAAAGTGAAATAAAATAAAATAAAATAAAATAAAATAAAGTTAAATAAAGTTAAAACTACTCAAAAGTACTTTAAAGAATTACGACTTATACTAACAGAATATTTTTGCGAGAAAGTGAAAGAAGGTTCAATCAGATAGCGATGTCAAATGCACTTTAAGTATTTCACTTTCACACTTAGGAATTTTTATTCCTTTGGTTGTTTGTCGTGATATACATTCCAAGTCGATTGTCGGTATGTTTTTCCAATTAAACAATCAACACTTGGGAATTTCCTTTGGCCTTTTTATTTATCAAGAAACTACCTTACGTGTCCTAGACATAGATATACTTCTATGATCAAGGCAGACATATAACTTTTCGGTATTGCAAATTTTCTTTAAAAGTCAAACGTCAGACACAATTCTGTATTTACATACAACAGAGTGTCTTATTTTGTCTTAGAGTTCCTTTTTAGTTAGCAAGAGAGCGGTGACAGGTCTGTACTCACGTACAAAAAAGCCACTTAACTTGCTAACTTGAATCAAAACAGAGGTGACAGGTATGTACTTACGTACAACAAAGCGACTTGTTTTGACTCCCTCATCTTTTCAAAAATTTTTCTTTTCTTTGCTTTAAGATGTATTTTGATGTTGCTATACATCCCCCAGAATATTTGCATACCTCATTTATGATCATTGTCTGTATGTCTCTAACATAGAAATTAAGACCATTTGGTCATACATCTAAGTTAGTTACACATATGACATTTTCTTGATTATTTTATTAGCTTTTAGGATTTCCTTTTTGTATTATGCCTACCAACACATCAAACAAGAAAGTGTATATCACTTAGAATTTATGGTGCATTATGTGTGAAAGCTTAACACTTAGAGTTTGTTTCGACTGTGCTAATTTTCGTCACTTTGAACCTATGACTCTAAGACTTAACTCATTTTTCGATATTCTATTTTTTTGAAATTTTTATGATTTTCTTTCTTTTTTATTTTGCTTTTCATTTTTAAGATAAGCTAATAAACTATCCTACTAACTTACTATAAAAGGAAAGAAAAACTACTAAGCTACTAACTTACTATAAAAGAAAAGAAAAACTACTAAGGTCAAGTTACTCTGCATTACGCATACCGTTTAGTTGAACTAATCAAAAGCCTGACTTATCAAAAGCTTTAGTGAATAAGTCTGCATTATTTTCTTCTGTTGCAACTTTTACCAGTTTTATCAAATTCTTTTGAGCACAATCACGTATGAAATGATGTCTTATGTTTTACTGTGTTTAACTGGATTATTAGTTATAGCAATTGTAGACTGATTATCTATCCTAATGGGAGTATGAGTGTAAGTCAAACCATAATCCCGCAATTGTTGTTGTATCCACAAAACCTGTGAACAGCAACTACCAGCAGCTACATATTCGGCCCCGCATGTTGACACAACTACCGAAGTTTGTTTCTTGCATTGCCAGGATACGAGCCTCCCTCCAAGGAACTGAAAACCTCCAGTTGTTGATTTTCGGTTCAAGCTGCATCCACCATAATCAGAATCCGTGTATGCCTCCAATTCCAGATCTCCATCAGCATGATACCAAAGTCCCAACTTCAGTTTCGACTTCAGGTATCTTAGAATCCGCTTCACGGCTTTCATATGCATTTCTTTCGGATTAGATTGGAACCTAGCACTAATATACACAACAAACATAATGTCAGGTCTAGAAGCAGTTAAATAGTGACCCGATCATGGCCCGATATAAAGTCGGATCCACATCAGTGTCACATTCTGTACCCTGTCCGAGATTATGATTCACTTGAATCGGAGTACTGAAGTGAGCGGTCAACTTTGTTCCTTCCATCCCGAAGCGTTCCAGAATGTCGTAGACATACTTCGTCTGAAGGATAAACATGTCATCTTTCCTTTGTTCAACTTGTAAACCCAGAAAGAAGTTCAGCTCTCCCATAGCACTTATCTCAAACTTTGACTTAATGACCTTTTCAAAGTCTTTGCACATCTGTTCGTTTGACGACCCGAAAATGATGTCATCAACGTACACTTGTACGAAGATAAAGTCTTCTCCTTTTGTCTTCACGAACAATGTACTATCAATTCTCCCTCTCTCAAACCCGTTGTCCAAAAGATGAGTTCACAGCGTCTCATACCATGCCCTTGGTGCTTGATGCAATCCATACAGAGCCTTATCGAGTCAATATACTATGTAGAGATTTTTTGGATCAGTAAACCCAGGCGGCTGTTCGACGTACCCCAGTTCCTTCACCTTTCCGTACAGGAATGCACTCTTTACGTCAAGTTGATATACCTTAAATCCTTTGAAGCACGCGAACGCCAGAAACACACGAATTGCCTCGAGCCTTGCCACTGGTGCAAAGACTTCGTTGTAAGAAATTCCCTATTCTTGGTTGAATCCTTTCATCACAAGTCTTGCCTTGTTACGAGTTGCTATACCTCGATCATCTCTTTGCACTTAAAGACCCATTTGGTCCCTATTACAACTTCTCCCCGAGGTAATGGCACTAACTCCCACACTTCAAGTTTTCTGAACTATGACAGTTTTTCTTGAATGGCTTCAACCCAAGAGTTATCTTTCAGTGCCATTTGCACATTCTTCGGCTCTACTTGCGAGATGAAACATGAATATAAACATGTGTGATACGCCTCAGAGTCGTTGATCATCGATAACAGCACCATGTTAATATTCACACTACTCCTAGTTCTCACACCAGTATTCGGATTGCCTATGATACTCTCAATCGGATGATGCTTGTTTGTCCTAGATGTCTCAATCTCATCGACCCGAAGATTATCTCCTAAGTTTGATTTTATTTCACCTAACGGGGATACGACTTCAGACGATACATTCTCTTCCTCATGATCACTATCCTCGGAGTTAGAAGTATTTGTCTGATTCTTGTTTGTAGGTAATTCGGGTTCATTCTCTGTTGGAGACCTATCTTCAGTCATTGTAGGCTCAGAAGTTGATGGAATGCTTGACTTTGGAAAACCTTGGTGGTCGTTATTCAGGTTTAATGACGAGAAGTCATTGTCCACTGTACCTGCATTTCCATTAAACGGTATGTTAAATGACTCAAGTAATAAGTCATAATCAAATAACCAATCCGGACCAGTTTGGGGTTCATGTGAATAACTCGTTACATCTATGCTAAACACAGTTTATACCGTACCGTTTGTTTTGTTAAAAACCCTTTTCTTTGGTGAGTTTGGGACATAACCTAGAAAGTATCATTCGTCAGCCTTTTCACAAAACTTAGGTTGATGTTTTGTTCTCAGTAATATACATGGTACCCCAAACGGTTAAAAGCCTGTTAAATTAGGTGGTGTTTTATTCAGACCTTCATAACAGGTTTTGTTCTGTGATTTGACAGTAAGGACCCGGTTTAAAACGTGACATGCGGTCATTACTGCCTCCCACCAAAACATGGTAGGAAGCTTTGAATCTGAGAGCATGGTCCTTGCTGCCTCAATCAATGTCATGTTCTTTCGTTCTGCCACCCCATTTTGTTGTGGGTCATATGGTGCACTAAATTGATGCACGATGCCTTTGGATAGGCAATATACACCAATTACTGTCTTTTTAAATTTTGTCCCATTATCACTCCTGATACGTTTTACCCTCGTCCCGTAGGATTTTTCGACTTGGTCTAAGAACCCAATCAACTTTCCAGTTGTTTCGTCCTTTGTACCTAAAAAGAAAACCCGTGAAAAATGTGAGTAATCATCAGTGGTACACACTTTCGTCCTTTGTCTTGTGTGACTTCTTGTGTTGATTGCCTTTCTTGCACGGTACACACTTGTCGTCGAACTGAAAACTCTTCAGTGGGACACCTTGAACCAGACCATGTTTAGTGATGTAATTCATTTTCCTTAGGTGAAAGTGTGTCATACGTTAGTCCATCATGTACAAATCATTCTTCCTTGGGGCTCTCATCATTATCCACTCTTCAGGAACTTTAAATCCGGGTTTCAGCACTAACGCCTCAGTGTCAGTGAATATTACTGAATTCTTCTTATCACAGATCTGAGATACACTGATGAGATTATGATCAAGTTTATCAACATGGTAAACTTGATCAACTGTGATAGTCCCATTAGTGACCACTCCCGTTCCAGTGATATGTCCTCCCTTGTTCCCAGCGAATGATACGAATCCCTTGTTCCCTCCCATGAAGTCTGTGAGTAGACTTCTTTCCCCAGTCATGTGACGAGAGCAACCACTGTCGATGAATAATTTGTTGTTTAGACCTGTAGTTAGCTCCTGCACACGAAAGAAAACAAGTTAGTTATCACGGGGAACCCAAGCCATGACTAACTTGGTAATACCATTCTCATCCACATACGTGAACTCCTTCAAATACCCATCTCTCCTTTCAGGTGACTTGGGTTTTTGATTGAGAACCTGTTGTGGTGCTGAGTGATTTAAATTCCCTCTTGGCCTTTGGGTAGGCAATTGCTGTTGAGCCCTTGAATAGTTTCTATTACAAGGCATTTCATATTGATATCCCCGGGCTCTACCTGGTGTCTGTTGTCTTTGAGGAGTGTGAGACCTAACTGGAGTGTAAATCCTTCTTGGTGTTGTACTCCTATAAGCTTGTTGTGGTCCTGACCTATTTTGATTAGGGACTCTATTCGGTGAATTAGTCCTAACTACTTCATTTGGTCTAACCGACACAGGTACTTGTCTAACAGCTACCCTAGGTGTTGCATTCACATTCTTCTCAGTGTTTTGAGAAACACTTGTGCTAGCAACACTTTACATAGGTCTAGACTCTGGTTTAGAGGGTGTAGACTCTACTTTCTTATACGGACAGCTAGACGCAACATGACCCTTCTCATGAGATCTAAAGCATGACATCTTATCAATCGACTTCCTATGAGTGCCCTTTGATTTTGGTGTCTCACACTCTCACTAGTGTCATTTTCTTTCTTTTCAACTATCGTGACTACTTTTTCTTGCTGATTATTAATTTCAGGCTTAGCTTCTCCTAGAATTTGGTCATTAGAAGACTGCACAAACTTGACCTTCTTAATCTTAGAGTTAGTAGTAGACACCTTAGTTGATTTTCCCTTATCAGATTCAGTTTCAGTTGCTACCTCTGACTCGACTGGTTCATCAGTTTTATCCTGAGGTTGAGGCACATAGTTATTGTTGAATGGTGGAGGACTCTCTTGAGAACCTAATCCTACTGGTTTCTTAGACTGCCGTTGAGCATCTAAGATTTTCCCTAGGTTTAGTGATGAGTTCCTAAACTTTTCAAGCGTACTATTTGCCTCAGCAACCTTGACTTTTGATTCTGCTAGCTCAACCTCCTTAATTGTAAGTTCTCTGGTTAAAGCCTCAACATGCACATACTTAAGTTCTATCCTGACACATTGTTTACTTAATTTGTTTTTTAAAACTATAGCATCTTGAGCATCTGCTTTTAGCTTATTCCTTGGATCTTCCTTAATATCTAAGAGACTAGGATTATCTAATTTTAGTGATTGGATCAGAGCAGTTAAGTTGTTATGTGTTTCTAGAACTAAGTTCAACCTATCATTTGAAGTAACACATAAAACACATAAGTCATGAAATGTAGAAAAGTTCAGAATTACCCTATTGTGATCTGATTACACATTAGCCATTTGTGCAGCAAACTCAAGAATGGTCTGATTATCTGACTTCTCCACCATCAAAGGACTTGTATCATTCTGTTTTTTGTCCTCTGTCACTTCCTCTACTCTGTCACCCCCAGTCTCTGTCACTTCAGCCATGAAGGCTCTAGCGTTCGAATTTGGATGAGTAGTCCAGTCGTAGGTTCCATCGAGCTGTCTGTCAGATGTCACATTAGTTAACAGACCAGCGATGGCAGCTTGATTCCCAGAACCACCAGATTGATATCTCCCTTGGTTCTGATTCTGATTGTTCTCTACCATAGGTCTTTGACATTCTCTTGCAGAGTGTCCCAATCCTTGACAATTGTAACACTTAACCTTTGATTTGTCAAACCCGACCTTGTTGTTCCCAACGTTCAGATTTCTCCATGTTCTCTTCATGAACCGTTTGACCCTGTGAGTCACCATGGCCAATTGCCATTGCAGGTCCATTTCTTCTAAGTCATCTGGATCCACCTGATCGTAGTCTTCATCCCATAGCGCAGGATCGTTTATCTTCCCCTGGACAAAATTTCCGTATGCTGCAACAAACGAAGCCAAAAGATTCAGATGATCTTCAGCAGATTGTGCACTCATAGGCATCTTTGTGTAACGTTGAGAGGTGGATGCTGAATGAGTCGGTTTTTCTTCCGCCTTAGAATACCCTAAGAATGCCCGACTACTAGTTTCTTCTGACTCAAATGGGATGGGCTCTGCTCCCGTGTAAAATGCTGTAGCTGACATCAGTTCACTAGCGATCGACGGTTTTGTCATTCCAAAATACATTTCTGGATCTTGGACTAGATCATATTCCCGTTCCTTCTTTTGTAACTGAATGTTGTAAGCCCTCAGCGTTCCTATTACACCTTCTAGAGTGAGATTCTCAAATTTTTCTTCGTCATGCTTAATCAGCGCTGTGTACATTTCCCACTTCGCAGGTAAAGCATCAAGAAGCTTTTCTATCTTCTCAGTCTCTTTATAACCAACATCGTGATTATCCAGCTCTGTCCGCAGATGATAGAATCTAGTTATAGTCTCATCCAGCTTTTCGGTTTTCAATGCTTTGAAAATGGCGAACTGCTGTTTCAGCATCTCGGTCCTTCCCTTGCGAACCCTCGGATTTCCCTCACACCTCTTCTCGATAGCATCCCATAGCTCTTTAGAAGTTCGACGATTCCTCAAGGTGTGTAAAGTCTCCTGAGGTAACGCCATAAGAATAATAGAGAAAGCTCGGTTCTCGGCCTCATAAAGTTTCTTATCATCATCCTTCATTTTCTGATATGTTAGACTCTTTGACGACCTTCGAACTCTTGCGTAGGTGGAACATATCCCTCAACGATACAAATCCACATGCGGAAATCGTTGAAACGAGTAAAGTCAGCGAACATATCCTTCCACCAATAGTAGTCTTCCAGCTTCATCAATTTTGGCTGAAAATTTGCCTTGCCGACCTCATGATCCATTTCAATGAATTTTTGCAAGCTTGACATCCTGTCCAAACTTTTTGTTTTTGAACTTAAATATTAATTTAAAATTAAAATAATAGAAACTCCTTAGAACTTAGGTAAGTTCGAATTAATTTAATGTTAAATATGTTTGAAATTAAATTCGAATGTTGTATAAGTTCGAAATCAACAAGTTCGATTGATAGCAAGTTCGAACCACTGACAAGTTCGAATAGAACTTAAATTTCTGACAAGTTCGAAATCTGACAGTTTCGAAGATAGCAAGTTCGAAGTTCTGCTAAAATCGAATGAAGTCCTAAATTAAGTTCGAGAGGAGCGTAATTCTGACAAGTTCGAGTGAACCCTATTACCCCCTATGATTGAGCGCCGCAAGTTCGAAAAACGGTCAAAAATTCGATTTTTTTAAGTTTTCAGATTAAACCAATGTTTTTAAGGTTAAAGTAATGATTTCGACTGAAAAAGTGAACCAATAAGAATTTTTCTCTATCACTTTGCTTGAATAACTCGAAAAACTTATGAAAAATGTGAATTTTCAGTCACAAACGCCAAGAAACCAAGAATATTTAAGATGAACGCGTAGAACACGATGAACACTCTTATGGCTCTGATACCACTTGTAAGGTCACCTATCTACGGATCCATTCTTGACCCGACACCGTCCAACGAGTGCGGAATCCTCGTTAGGAGTTTAACGGACTGGTCACGCACACGAAACATGGAGACCAACACGATGATAGACGCAACGACGGTTGTCCCGACACGTGAATCTCTCCAAGGACACTCTGCTAATCACACACAAGTTCGTAATCACCCCACACACGAATTTCTGCAAAGAATGTTAATCAAAACTGATTAACCCTTAATTATAACCATTAACTTTGAACTTGGCATGTACAGGTTCGTGAAGGCCCAAGCCCACGAACTTGTCCACCAACAACTTCGAATCCTGACTTTGAACTTATTCTAGAACTTGTCTTTGAACTTGTTCTAGAACTTATGTTTGAACTTATCTTTGAACTTATGTTTGAACATATCTTTGATATTAAGTAAACATCAATCACAAACAAGTTCAAACATATATACAATCAATATCAACCAATATCAAACATATATCAAACATATGTATTAACGTGCAATTACAAAGACTTGAACTATTACAAAAGATTATCTACACTTAGACTGATATCGTCACACAGGATGCACTAACAATATTTAAGCCCAAATAAATTTTAATGTACTTGAATTCTTTTTACATGGCAAAAGTTTTAATTATTACTACGATTCTTTTCTTAATTATAAAATATCCTGTAAACACTAGCCAATTCCCTCGTACATGTATTTTCTATTTATCATCATTTTCCACGTCCTGATCGGCAAACAAGACTCAAATGGGGAAAAAATGACAGACTATATAAACATTACATACTCTAAATAGGACTCGGTTTCTCCACCCTGGATTATATGTTTTCGAAAATGGATTATCCCTCTCTCGATGAGCTCTGAATCCGTAAACTTCATTAGCAAATTCCTCAGTGGATTGCACTTGAGGACGTGCGTCATAATAATGCGATGGATCTCCGCATGAAACACAATTAATTGACGCACTAGGGTTTGAAAGACCCTTCCTCAGTTGATCCATTTTCTTTCCTAATTTTGTAATCTCACTTTTAACCTCAGGTTTCCAGGCATTATCTATGCCCATAACTTGAACACCTATGCTATTTTTAGAACCAGCTTGGACATTAAGACCTTTACCGAGTTGACTAAGCAACTCCCAAGCTTCATCGTCTTCTTTACCTAAAAATGTGCCTCCTGTGGCAGCTATAATCATATTACGACTTTCTTGACTCACACCATTAAAGAATGTTTTGATAAGCATCCACTTAGGTACCTCGTGGTGTGGACAAGCTCTCAATAATTCGTTCACACGATCGAACGCTTTGTAGAATTGTTCGCCCGGTTTTTATTTAAATCCAGTGATTTGCTTTCTTTTCTCGGTTGTTTTACTAATGGGGTAATATTCATTATGGAATTATCATTTCATTTTTATCCCATGTTGTAATGCTATTGGTTGGTAAGGATACGAACCCATTCTTTGCTTTCTCCTTAAACGAGAAAGGAAATAATCAAAGTTTATACCTCGAACATGGTTCGGTTTACAAATAGCTGTGAATTCAGCTAGATGTTCTTAGGGTTCCTCGCTTGGCATCCCTCGAAAGATCGAAAGCATTTGGAATAACTGAGGACGAACTTCAGGTTCGTTCTCGTTTTTGGGATAACGAATGGAAGACGGGTCGGGCACATCACCTGGACGGTAATGCGAGTCAACCGTACGCCTCGGTTGATCAACTATTCTAATAGCTATGCGCTTGGGCTCTTCTTGATCACGATTTCGCGGTGAAATCGGAGGGCTTTCTAAATCAGGAATCTCTGAATTGGGAATTTCTAAATCAGGAATTTTTCCTCTTGTGCGTTTAAGTTCTCCGTGATTAATTGTTGATTTTGAATCCTGACAGTTTTTCGGTTCGATCTCGCTACTTTTTCGATCTCAGGTTCGAATTGTAGCGTCAATCCTTTAGCCGATCGACGTGTGTGCATACACTAAATAAATTACTTCTAAAAAATTAAATACTTCATTAAACTAATTATATTTTTGGTGGTAAAGTAGAGGACTACAATTATCTTTTTGGATTTTTAAAATTTTTATTTGATTTTTTTATAGTATTAAACTAAAGACTAAAATTAACCAAAGAAAGAAACTTGAACTTAATAACTTAAAACTAAGGGAACAGACTAACTTTAAACCTTAATTACCGTTACACTCCCCGGCAACGGCGCCAAAAGCCTGACGGGCCGTCATTGTGACCTGCAAATTTTGTCCTTAAATCTATTATTTAGCTAGAGAAGTAAGGGTCGAATCCACAGGGAGTGTGGTCGTAATTAGGGTTAGGTTATTAGCCTTATAAGTTTATTAAAAGCACTTAAATTATGAATTTATGGATTTGAATGATTTGTTTAGAGTAATGATATGCTATCGCTTTATAACTTTAATTAGTGGCAAAATAACTAGCGTAGTAGATAAACAATCAAGAGACAAATAACCATTCACGGGATCACCACGGCATAAGTATTACTAACTATAATTTCATGCAACGATCAAATAGACATTATCAATTGCAGGACTAAATTAATCAAACATGTTTTAACCAATAACTCTCAGCATCACGTATGCAATATTAATACTTGTCTTTATCCTTAAGCTAATGGACTCGGCACAAATGATAGTACCAAGATAAACTATCTTGCTTTTCCCAATTAAACCATACAATCATAATCATAGCCGAATGCTTATCATTTTCATACACATAATAGATCTCATTTAATACAAATACATCAAAGCATGAGAAAATAAAGTAGACTAAACTTAGTCGTAGATCCTCCGCAAACGGCTAATGGGATTAGCCGCTCATCGTATGCTCTTCATAATCGTAGATCTGAGTCATAGTGTAGCTTGGATGATGAGATATATGACTCGATATACACGAGATATGATGGAGGATATTCGTGTAGAAATGTACCAAAGCCTTCAGGCGATTCGTGATCTGATTGCTGCTTCTCGATCTGATGCGGGCAATCATATAGCATTCGCTCCTACTGGTGGGGGCAATACTTTGGGGACTGAGACTGGTTGTCGACGATCTGATCGTGCTTCGTTCAAGGCCTTTAAGGGGTCTGGGGCGAAGGAGTTTGATGGGACTATGGAGCCTGTGATGGTTATGGAGTGGCTGAAGTGTTCAGGAATGGCACTTTGCTTGAGCCACTATCTAGAGAGTGAAATGGTGGAGTATGCTGCTGGGATGTTAGTGGGTCCAGCGCTGACATGGTGGAAGAACACAACAAAGGCTATTGGTTCTGATCTGGTAGTGACGATGAATTAAGCTCAGTTTAGTAAGAGATTCTAGGATCAGTATTGTCCATTTGACTTGACTAGAGAGATCGAGAGACAGTTCTAATCTCTACGACAGGAGGGACTTACGGTTCAGTATTATGAGTCGATCTTCAGGGAGACATCCCAGTTTGTGACGAGAGATGCACTAGATGAGGAGACGAGGGTAATATAAATTTTTGACTGGGCTTCGTGCTGAAATTAAAAAGTTTGTTGAATTGCAGAACTATATGACTCTTGAGGAGGAAGTCATGAGTGCGCAGAAGCACGACCGGGCAGTAATAGGTTCTACTATTTCATTGATGTCATCACCCAAAAGAGCTAGGACTGCGAGTTCTGATCGGTTAATTCAAGCTTTAGCAAAATCATCTAGTTCTTCTTTCTCCCAATCCCAGCAGCAGTATAGATCACAGACACGGATGCCATAGGATTGTCAGCAGTGTGGGAACAGACATACTAGGTTATATAGTAGTTTTTCTAAAGGTTGTCATGCATGTGGTGATAGCAGGCACATCAGAGTGAACTGCCCAGTACATCCGCTAATTTATATTGATTATGGCGTTCAGGTCCATGTAGCGAGGAACTATCCTCAGCGGAGACAGAGTCAAAATATGAGTGTCAGCATTGCATCGATGAGTCAGTCAACTGCATGTCCAGCTCAATCGATGAGGGACGACACGGATAGGGTTCTGACCCGTGCTTTTCAGATCACTGCTGACCTGTGAGACTCCATATGTGGTTCCGGGTTAGTCTAACTTGATGCTTTACTTATTTATCGGTTATTTAACTGGGGTGTCACCGTTCATTTTTATATATGTGCCTCTTTTGCATATCATCTGAATGTACTTCTTTTATGTTGTTTGAATCCATAAATGTTGAGATCTTGAGCGAGCGTGTAATATAGGCTTAATAGATTTATTCTTATGCTTAGTCTTGGTGATCAAGATTTCATTTTAAAACTTGTATTTACAATTAATAGGGAATTGAATGTGATTGTGGTATGGATTAGTTGCTTGCTTATAATGTTCATATTGCCTCTTTGAGACATAGTATTCATATTTTGAGTGAGTAGGATAAGGATATATGTATTTATAGTGTTTTGATGCAACAAGGAAGAGTAATCACTTATACATTGAAGTAGCAGAAAAGCCATGGGATAAAATATTCTATACACGACTTAGAATTGGCAGCGATGATGTTTACATTGAATTTATAGAGATGTTAATTAGATGGCAAGGGATATCAACTAGTCATTAATACGTGAAGTCATAAATTGCACAATAGAAAATAATATTATTGAACTGTTAAGGTAAGCATTATCAGATAAGCATTGTTAGTTAGCATTGAAGTCTAAGCGCATAGTTAGATATGTAGAGCGAATGTATTCTTATAGCCGAGGAGTATCAGTGCTTGCTTTGCGAAATTGAGCGATTGGTGTTAATTGTGAAATTGAGGTGGCATATCACTGAGGTCTGAAAACATACGTGGAAATTTAAGATAGGGATGTAAGTGAGCTACCCGATTTACTTAATTTCATATGATCTAGAGGATGAGATTAATCCATCGTATAGGAGATTGTAACACTCGCAAATTTAGAGCCAGACAACTATTCGTAATTTTAGCATTTAATCTTACACACCGTAACTTAATTTAATTTAGATTCAAATTTAAGGTTATGAGGTGATTTTATAATGTAGGATAATTATATGAGAGATATTGTGGTTTAATCATATAACATGAAAACTTGTCATCTTAAACGAGATTAATTAAATGAAAGGAGGAAATTATGAGGTATGTAAGGAATCCCAACAAGAATTTGTTAAGATCGTTTTCCATGTGATCATATCCACATCATCCATCATAAATCCATATATATCTATATATAACACTTATTTCTTCATTTTATGACTAACCTATCAAAACACATACAAAAAAAAACACACTAAATTCTTGAAATTTTAGAGAGTTGGGGCTGAATTGTGAAGATTGAATCATCACCATCTTTATCATCTTCTTCCAAAGTTGTTCAAGTTCATCATCATCAATGGCTTCAAAATTTTGAGGACATAATTATAAATTCATCATTTGATTACTAGCATTGATTTGTTAGTGAAAAAGAAATTACTTAAATTCGTCATTTGATTACTAATGCCCCTGATCCTTAGCTGAAAGTTAGTCGAGGCGCGGACACTGCCTTATCGCATCACTACCCTTCTTGTGGCATTCTCATCATCCGAGCAGAATCATTATCGCGGCGTGACATAGAAGCCTTTCACGGCGCGACTCTCAGCAACAGGTTCTGACCCGCATCATACAAAAGCAGTAGCGGCGTTACCCAACATCCCATTACGGCGCGACTTCCCTCAAATTTGATGCTATTTTAGCATCTTTTCTCTGAAATTGAAGGGACATCTCACATAGCTAGGGTTAGAGTTGGAGGCTACCATAATTCTTGTGCACATCTTACTTGGAGGACAAAAGTTGGAGCATTTTGAAGAGTGGAACTTATTTTGACAATCATTGGGGAGTTTTCCTTCTTGTCGAAAGAGGAACTTGTAGCACTTGACTATATCCTTTTAGCTTTTAACCTATGTTGTGCTAATTTGGAAGCCATCTAATGCGCGGGGGGTATAAACTTGAATGATTACCGTTTATTTTCTAATTTTAATCTTTGTGATAATTTAATCATAGTGTGTCATTTAACTTCTTGTAGCATTTAGTTTAAGAGTTTTTAATTTCTTAATAGTTTCTAAATTTGGTATTTCGTTTTCTTAAAAATCAAATCACGTTTTCATTTAGACTAATTATTGACAACAAGTTAAGTATCATCATTCTTGCATTGTGTCCTCGAGATCGATAACTCGGTTCTTGCCATTTATATACTAGGAAACGATAGGTACACTTACCTATTGTCTATTAGTTCAATTTTTTGGTATATAACCATTAAGACATCAACTAACCTATCAAAACACACACAAAAAAAGGCACTAAAATCTAGAAATTTTAGAGAGTTGGGGCTGAATTATGAAGATTGAATCATCACCATCATTATCATCTTCTTCACAAGTTGTTCAAGTTCATCATCATCAATGACTTCAAAATTTTGAGGTAATAACTATAAATTCGTCATTTGATTTCTAGCATTGATTTGTTACTGAAAAGGGAATTAGAATGAGAACTATAAACTGGAAATCAACATTTATTGATAGTTCTAAGATAAACCTTCATCAATTTATGATTTAAAGAGCTTCAAGAACAACAATGGAGGTTTTAGAGGGTTTTTGGTTTCAATCCGAATTTATATATAATAACACCAGAAAATGGTTAAGAATCATCATTAGAATATTATTTGGTTACGAATTTAGGATTTAAACTCAACAGAATGGTATCCAAGAATTTTCGACTTATGAGATTTTTTGAGAAATCTAGGAAATAGAGGTTTGATTGGAATGGTGTTGTGTGTTATTAACGGAATCGGCCAAAATTTTTGGTATCCGAAGCCCTATCGAGGACGGAGGTAGCAGCTTTGGCTGCGTCGCTCTGTCTGGTCCCTGTCTTCTCTGCTGCTTCACTTCCAACTTCACCGAGAGGGAAGAGAGTGGATTTGGGTAATAATCTTTGGGCTATTTTTGGGATAGTTTGGGCTTAGGATAAAATCAGATTTTGGGCTCATTTACATGTTGGTGAGCGTTGGTCATTGAATTGCCATTTTGTTCAATTTTAAATAAATTAGTTTGGGTCAAGATAATTTAAATCACTATTTTGAGTTTAAGTTGGTTTTATTTATAACGTCCATTCATTACAAATTCATCTTAGGTATAATTGTTAATTTGATTATATGAATATTGTTGGTTATATTAGGTTAAAAGGGATTTGTAATTTGATGACCCATTTAATTAAATTAATAAATTAGTTTGGAATTAAGAATTATTATCTGGGGTTGAACTTTTCATTAAATTGAAATAGGATCTAAATAGATGGAATTAAATACTCTATATGTAAACTAACTTAGTAGTTCTAATTAAATTGATGAATTATTCAAGCATTCTCAATTAATAATTTTATAATTGTTGGTGGAATAACTAAAGTTAAATTATTACTTTAATTTAAAGAACTACTTTAATAATGTAACAAAAATAAATCAAAATTTACCGATCTAATCCCTGAACTTTAATTAAATTATATATATAACGGACCTAGATTTGATTGAGACATGCGGCTTTCGCTAGTGTATTCAACTAATTTTGATAGTTTCTTGGCGGGTTACCGATTTCGAGCACTGTGAGTATTTGATTTGAATTCGCAAATGATCATACATGATATGTATGCATTGAATATCTCATTCGTTTCTATTGTAATGATTATTGCTAAACTATCATGGTTAGTGTTATTGATTTCGTTGCCATGAGTTGTTATTTGAGAACCCTTTCCCCGATATGCATACTATGTATTATGTAGATTTACTGAGGTTGTCGTGTGCTTCCGAGTTGCATGTTGGGCGATCCGCATGTTTTATATACGTGCTATCCGAGCAATTCGTACACCATGTACTTGTTAACAACACCCTATTCGTGTATGCTAAATCGAGCGAGTCGTAAAGCTACACATGTTGAATTTGAGACTATATTTATGTTGATCATGTTATTTATTCTTGTATATGCTTTTAAATCTGTTACTCGCTTGGCGACGGTTTACCCCGGTTGTGGGGACAACTTTTTAGGTTTAGCTGATCAGGGAAAAGCACCAGCTTCAGGATCTAGAGTCTGATGACTCGTGGTATTGACGGGCCGCCGTTGTCACCCACAAACTTAGTCCTTAAATCAACTATTTAGCTAGAGAAGTAAGGGTTGAATCCACATGGAGTGTGGTCGTAATTACGGTTAGGTTATTAGACTTATAAGTTTATTAAAAGCACTTAAATTGTGAATTTGTGGGTTTGAATGATTTGTTTAGAGTAACGAATTGCTATCGCTTTATAACTAAAATTAGTGGCAAAATAAACGTAGTAGATAAATAATCAAGAGACGAATAACCATTCACGGGATCACCACGTCATAAGTATTTCTCACTATAATTTCATGCAACGATCACATAGACATAATCAATTGCGCCACTAAATTAATCAAACATGTTTTAACCAATAACTCTTGGCATAGCTTATGCAATATTAATACTTGTCTTAATCCCTAAGCTAATGGACTCGGCACAAATAATAGTACCACAATAAACTATCTTGCTTTCACCAATCAAAACATACAATCATAATCATAGTCGAATGCTTATCATTTGCATACACATGATACATCTCATTTAATACAAATACATCAAAGCATGAGAAATTAAAGTAGAGTAAACTTAGTCGTAGATCGTCCGCAAACGGCTAATGGGATTAGCCGCTAATCGTATCCTCTTCACAATGGTAAATTTGAGTCATAGCGTAGCTTGCGTATCACCGTCTTCATTCTCGTATCATAGTTCCACTCCGGCAGGGCTTCGACACACTTTCACACACGTCGGCACTCTCTCCAAGGCTGCCCCTCGATTTGTATTTATAGGGAGGTCGAGATTAGGGTTCCACAGACTATATAACTCGTTTTTGCTCCGCACAAACGCAGGCTTGCGCCCCCCTGCACACGGATGCGGCTAGGGTTTAGCTGGCATGCGCTGTAACGTATCTAGACAGTTGGGAGTCTTTGTGGAGTGCAGGGTGGCCCTGGCCTGCGCCCCCTTCGGCTCAGTTTGCTCTATATTCTCTCGGATTGCTTCTTTTTAATATCTTGGCCCTGAAACACAAACTTGGAGTAATAATATGATTTAAGAAGTATCAGTGCTTAAAATGATCATAAAATGACTCTGAAACTATATAAATTATTGAGTCATCAAGTCTCCCCAACATAACTCTTGGTCGTCCCCGAACAAGCTTTTGGAATCAGAATTAACTATGTAACGGGCATGTATTAGCAGTGAGTCTAGGAATTTTATGTTAAGCTAGCCTTCACACTAATGCATTAAAATTCTTAACATGTAAATTAAAGACGTTATCAGTTAAAATGTACTTCCCTTAGAATTTATATAATGTATCTCACTCTTAGAATTACCCTTTTAGCTCAAGGTTACGATACTTAAAACATGTGGGTCTTTCGACCATCTTTTCCTCTTTGGATGTTTGCGACAAATTTTTCTTTCTTTTTAACACCAAGCATCTGTTTACTTGCTTTTCAAACTAGAATAGCTAGGATCCAATCTTGTGCGACAAATTTTCCATGTAACGAGATTTCGGTCAACCACTCTCAAACCAAATGGTTTTAGGGGATTAGGCATGAATAGTACCCACACGGATTTAGTTTCCCGAATCATCTAGACTACAATTAACTCAGTTTTTTGGCTAAAACATGATTAAGTTCTCCCCCTTATTGCATGGGTTTCCAAAATCTTTTGACACATTACTTATATTTGTAAGGTCACCTACCTAGGATCCAATCTTGACACGACACCGTCCAACTCGTTAGGGGTTTAACAGACTGATCACACACACGAAACACGGAGACCAACACGATGATAGATGCAACGACGGACGTCCAATCTGCAGGTCGCTCTGAGATAGGTTTACAAGATGTAGAGGGTCATATACTTTCAAAATCACTTTGTCCTCATGGTCCTCCATTACTGCCTCAGCTATTTCGTTGTCGACAAACCACCATTTCATGTTTGCAAGAATGTCCTGTGGCATAGTCATCAACGGAGCCTTCTTTAAGCATCTGACTGGTTTGTAAACCATCTTAGCCCATGGTTTCCCAGTATGAGGATCTATTCTTGTCTCGTCTTCTACTCTCTTACCCGATCTTGGCTTAAGCCTTTCAAACCTTCCAGATCTACCCTCCCTTCTTATAAGTTTAGCAAGAACTTCAGCATATGGGTCATCTCCTAGGTTGATCAGATTCATCCACGCTAGCTCTTTCACCTCGTATTTTGGCTGTGTATTAAAGACTTTCAACGTTATCCTCAGATACTGTAACCCATCTCGTCTCTTTAGCACAAAAAGTTGTAGCTCTCTATCGAAAAACCAGCTAAGAATGCCTCTAGACAACTTTCCTGGACAAGGCAATCTCATCTTCTTCATCACAGCTAACTGAGTCCTTTTTTCTGCCTCTTTCAAGGTCTTCTATTTCGTCCTCAAAATCAAACTTCACTTCTTCATCTTCAATATCGGCCAAGGCTCCGATTATCTCTTGATCAACTAGCTCTGTTGCCTCTGGAGCCTTGCCTTTTTCTCGAGATTCACCTCCTCCTATGCTTGAAGAACCAGGCTCCCCCTGAACAGTTGCTTGCTGAGCAGTCTTTTGAGAAAGATCTGCTAGCTCACTTTCTTTCTGCGTACCTGGATCATCACCTTCTTCATCATCTCTCCCGACTCTCCTCAATTTATAACCTTAGCAGCTGCTCTCCCCCTGAGCTTGGAGATCTTTCATCATCAGCTCAATTAGGATCTGCATAGTCAGAATTTGGGCTTGTTGAGCTTTAGATCTACTTGTTGATCTGCCACAGCTGTCTGTAACTTGGCATTCTCTTGATCCAAACGCGCATTGTGTTGTTACAACTCTTTTACATCATGAGAGTGTTGGAACATTTGGACTGTTTTGGAAGTCCTCTTTGCTCTTTAACTCTGTAAACCGCTGGTTTTCGATGAATGGAGTCGACGTGGATGGAAGGGAGGCAGATTTAAATGGAGCTGTGGTTGATGCGGATGGATCGGCAGTTGACACGGATGGAGAAGCAGAAGTGAATGGAGCTCCCTGCATGAATCGATGCCTCTTTGCTCTATACCTTAGAGCAACTGGATCTGCTTCTTCTAACTCAAAATATGAATCTTCGGCCTCTTCATCACGGATTACGGGCCTTGTCATCTTCCAGCGGCTAACAACTTCTCTAGATCCATATCTGCTAATGGTGATAGCCGGATCTTCAGCCTCTGTCTCCTTAGAACTAGATTCAGACTCAGACTCAGAGGTGGTCTCAACGTGACCCTCAGCCTCAGTCTGTTCCCTAGCATCTTCTTCTTCAGCATGAACCTATGTGCCTGCAAACTCGGCATTAGAGGGTTGATATTCATCTATCTTATTGAAAATATCATGTACATCAGCTGGAGGCTCCAAAATATCTTGAACTAATTCTGCAGCAATATCCTCCTCCGCAGCTGTTCATTGCGCCCAAATTTCCTCCAATGTTTGCTCCCGTTGGTCATATTGTGGAGCCGAACTTGATGGCCCAGCAGCTTCAGTGGCTGGTTGTGGGTGAGGAGTGGTTCTTGCAACTAGATTTCTTCTCGTTTATGCTCTTTGTTGTTGCTACTGTTGCTGCTGATGTTGTTCTTGGGGGGTGCTTCACCTATCCAATCTTCTCCTTCCGGAGCGACAAAATCAGGATCTATCATTGCACCAAACAATGGTGCCACTTGAGGCCTGACCTGCTCGGCCCTTCTAGCATTATCGGTCTTCCAGTCAGCAAAAATTCATTTGTCAATCAAAGCAACATCACTTTGGTCGGGTAGTGGTGGCAGATTCGACAAAAAATGGCGGATAATCATCATGACAAATCGGGGATACATCAAGAATCTTTCCCTGGCCGGAGCGGTGATCTGATGGACGAACTCTCCAAAAAACATTTCAGAAAAGCTAAACCTCTTGTTATAGACCAAAGCAATCAACGCAGACTGCAATTTGGACACCATCGTGTCAAAACCTGCTTTCTTCGGCACGAAGCATACCATTATAACATGAATGAGATACCTCCATTGTCCAATTAATCCACTTTTTACATATGATGCCTTCGTTATGTCTTGCGCATAACTCATTCTCAAAAATGTCATCTGCCATATGGGTAAAGGGAAATCTGTAAGGTCTTGTACTACACAGATCTATCTAGACGCGACACCGTCAACGAGTGCGGAATCCTCGTTAATGGCTTGACGGATATATCTCTCACACGGAACACGGAGACTATCACAACGCTGTACGATCGACGACGAACGAACCTACCCAATGATTCTCTCCGAAACAACTCAAACAATACTGATAAACTCGACGTCGCCCTTTTGCTTTATCTCACACGAATTCTGCAAAAGTTCCTTAATGATTCGAGTTACTCCCTAATTATAGAGGCTCATTCGAGTTTGTCCCCTTGACACTCTCGAATCTGCCTTATAGGATACATTCGAATTTACTACAAATTCGAAATTCATCAAATGACAAATTCGAATTTATTCTAAATTCGAATTTCACATATTAAACTTATATTTGAACTTATGTTTTAACTTATGTTTGAATTTATCTTTGAACTTTATGTTTGAACTTCTTGTAATACATTACATCAAGTTCAAACATACAATCAATAACTATCAAACATATATAAACACATATATCAAACACTCGTTAATACTCAATACTCTGTAATATTACTTGAACCAAAATGCTAGTACACTTAGACTGCTATCGTCACACAGGGTGTACCAACAGACTCCCCCTTGACGATAGCTTCTAACTAACTAATTATATTTTGATTAAGTACTAGAACAATATATACTACTACCTGCATATAAACCTGCATCTATACATACTTTCACTACCTTCTGGTACTTCCTAGTATCAGATCTCCAACCTTCATGAAAGAAGATAGGCTGATCATTCAGCTTCTGTAGGCCGTCCTTCGATAGATTTATCAAATGCAGTGGATCATATACCTTCAAAATGACCTTCTCGTCTTGATCCTCCATGATTGCTTCAGCAGTTTCATTATCAACGTACCACAACTTCATGTTTCTCAAAACATCTTGTCGCATCGTCTTCATTGGCACTCTCTTCAAACATCTTACAGGCTTGTATACCATTCTAACCCATGGTCTACCTGTATGAGGATCTATTCTTGATGCGTCCTCGACTCTCCTCCCCGTTCTTGGCTTGAGCCTTTCAAATTTCCCTGACCGACCCTCTTTCCTAATAACTCTCGCAATTACTTCAGCATAAGGGTCGTCACAAATATTTATCAGCTCTTTCCATGCCAATTCTTTCACTTCAACCTTCGGCAAAGTATTGAAAACTTTAAGCGTTCGCCTTAGGTATTGTAGACCATCTCTCCTTTTTAATATGAACAGCTGCAGTTCTCGGTCAAAGAACCAGCTTATAATGCCTCCAGAAAGATTTTCTGCACCGGGAACCCTCATCTTCTTCTTCATTTTCGGCTTTTCCTTCTTTTGTTCCTTCTTGAACCATAGATTCAGTAAATCGGCCCTGGAAGGCTCTTTTTCTACTCTTTCAAATTCAGAATCTTCGACTAAGGCTATCTTGATCTCGTCTATATCAATCACATTGTGATTATCGCGCACATACAACTCCGTGATAGATTGTGAATTTATGATCACCTCGTTGACATTATCGTCCTCGTCTTCTATCACTTCATCGTTAGATCGCCAATCAACAATATCTTAAGGCACAAACTCACCCTCTTCTAGGTCTTCCATTTCATCTTCAAAATCAAAACCAAAGTCTAGAGGGTCTTCATCGATATCCATTAATGCCTCAATCATTTCATGTATCTCAGACTCTGTGACTTTTGAGGAACTAGCCTCGCCTCCTGCAGCTCCCGACTAACTCGGCTCCCCCTGAACCTCAGCATGCTGAGCAGCAGAAAATCTACTGGCTCATTATCTTTTGATTCACCGGGATCATCACCATCATCATCTCCACCCCTTGGCTGCTCCTCCTGATCCCGACAACTCGTCTCCCCCTGAGCCTTTAGATTTTGCAATAATTGCTCAATTAGGGAACACACTGATCGAATCTCGGCAGCTTGATCGGCAACAAATGTTTTAAGCTCCAGATTTTCTTCCTCGATCTTGCCCACAACTTTCTTCAACTCAGCATTCTCGACGTCGATACGTGCATTATGCGTCTGTATTTCGCTGAGAGCCTTTGTCAACTGAAAGATTTGGACTTGTTGGAATTCAACCCTGCTTCGAAGCTCAGAAAATCTTTGATTGTCTGTGAAGGTGGATGATGTGGATGGTATGGATTGTATGGGAGTTGGAATGATTGGCGAGGGGATGGAAGGTTGAACAGGTGGTGGTGGTGGTGGAATGGTTGTTGGTACGGGTGGAGATTGAGGTATTTCTGGCTCAGAAGCAGAGGCCGAGGAAGCTCCCTGCTTGAACCTATGTTGTTTGGCTCTTTGCCTGGTCACTAACGGAACAACTTCTTCCTCCTCAAAATCTGAGTCGTCAGACTCCCTCGACGCTCGTCTCCTTGTAGCTTCTTCATTTATCACCACTATTCTCGATCCATATGTCCGTCTGTGGATGGACGGATCTTCTGTTTCTTTCTCAACCTCTATTTCTTCCATATCCTCTGATTCGGTACCTGAAGTTGACTTGTCTTCACCTGCTGGCTCAGGTTGATACTCATCGATTTGCCTAAGAACGTCAATTTCTCCTTCCGGTGGTTCCAAAATGTCTCCTACGAGCTCAGTCGTAATCTCCTCATTTGCATTTGGACCTGAAGCCCATATTTCCTCCAATGTCTGAAGTCTAGGATCTAATTCAGATGGTGCACTTGAAGGTCCAGCCTCTTCCGGCTCTTGAGGTTGGCTTGTAGAAGGCCTATCAGCCTGAATCTGTCTCGCTGATGGCCTTTGCCTCCTTCGTTGTTGTTGAGGCATTGGTTGCTGCGGTCGCGGTTGCTGTGGTTGCTGTTGCCGTTGCTGCGGAACCTCCACATCCCCTGCCCAGTTGGCATCTTCAGGGACTACAAAATTAGGATCGATTACAGCACCAAACAATGGTCCCTCCACTGGATTAGCTAATCTTCCCCGATGAGAGGAACAATTAGCAAATATTCTTTTGTCTATGACCGCAACACTCTGAATATCATTGAGTTGTGGCAGATTTGGCAAGAAGTGTCTGATTAGCATCATCACGAAGCGCGGATATAACAAAAATCTTTCTCTTTCTGGAGCTGTTATTTGATGAACAAACTCAGAAAAGAACATTTCCGAAAAGCTGAACTTGTGATTGTAGACTAAGGCAATCATTCCCGACTGGATCTTTGATACAATATAATCAAAACCGGCCTTCTTTGCTTCAAAACATACCATGAAGACATGCGTTAAATATCTCCATTGACCGATAAGCCCACTTTTCATATAAGACGTCTTCGTTACATCCAGACTATACCCCATTCTCACAAAAGCGGCCTGCCTGATTGACAACGGAAAGTCAATTGGCCCATTCTCTTGATCTTGTGATCCCAGCTGTAGCACTTGACGTAGCATATCGGCAGAAAACACCAGAGGGTGTCCAGCGACCCTCGTCCTCAGTACTGTCGGAGTAACAGTACAATCCACTTGCAGGTGATCCCAAAACTAACGCACGTAAGGGATATCGATTTGAATATTGTGAGACAGCGCATAGGAAATCCTGGATCCCACCAAAAATCCACCATCTGGCGGAAAGCTTGAGCCTCTGGAATACCATGGTCACGAGAGATGACCATGTTATGCTTAGGTACAAATATTCTATCAGCCATGTCTGCACAATACAACAAATAAAATATTAGAATTATTAAAACGCAATAAACTTGTGTAAATTCAAATATGTTTTATTTTGAACTTGTATAAGGACAAAATCCAACACTTATGAATTTCTACAAGCTTAATTAAAATCTTAATTAAATAATTCGAATATAATGTCAAAGTCGAACAACAGATTCGAAGAACCATTCATTCGAGTTTAGTGGGTCATTCGAGTTTAATGACAAACTCGAGACCCCGATCAAACTCGAGACTATGAACAAACTCGAATCTGTCGGTCACTTTCATCACAAAAATCCAAGATTTTAACCATGTTAGACTTAGAAACTCACATCTATTAGCCCTACTAGGTTCTAATCAAAGATATTTATTATCAATTTGACCTTTCACCGGTTGAAAGTATGGTATTTTAGAATACAAACTATCCACCAATAAAACTTCAAAATCTGATAATTTTGGCTTAAATTGAGTATAAAACTACCTAAATCTTGTATAAATCACTGGATTATACCTAGATTTACTAGTAGAATCGAACTCCAACAAACAGAAACTCGACAAATAGTATGAATCTCGAAAAACGGCAAACTTGAATGCAAACTCGAAATCTCTCTAATAAACTCGAAAGATCATATTCGAAAGTAGGTAATTTATGACCATTACTGTTGACCTATTTATACCAACCCTATTCGAGTTTGTTGCCATTCTCGAATTTACTGCCAAACTCGAGGTCTTGCCTAATTCGAATGTATATTCGAATTTTGCTTCTACTCGAATTTAATCTTAAAATCTTAAAATTTTTCGAAAATCTTTGAAGTAAATTCAACTTTTTCAACCTTTTCGTGGAACGGAATAAACTATGCCAAATCTTTTACCCCAAGCACAAGATTTTCACGTAATGTTTATTTTATTCAACTAGGAATGCACCCTCAGTAATTTTTGACCTTTTTCCTAAGTAAAAATAAAATAAAATAAATAAAATAAATTAAAGTTAAAATTGTGAACAAAAATTTAAACTTAGACTAAACTATATTATTTAAAAATTACAACCTATACTAAAAACTTAACAAAATATTTTTGACGAGGATAGTCAAAGAAAGGTTCAATCAGATAGCGGTGTCAAATACGCACTTTCAGTATTTAAATTTTCACACTTAGGAATTTTTGATCCCTTTGATTGTTTGGCGTGACATACATTTCTAGCCGATTGTTGGTATTATTTCCCCTTTAAACATGTTACATTTCGGAATATCCCTTGGCCTTTTTATTTATCATGAAATTATCTTATGTGACTCATTCATAGACATACTTTTATGATCAAGGCATACACACAATGATTATAACTTTTTGGTATTGCAAACTTTCTTTAAAAGGCAAACATCAGACACAGGTCTGTATTTACATACAACAAAGTGTCTTAGTTTGTCTTAAGGTTTATTTTTAAAGCTAGCTAGACAGTGGTGACAGGTCTGTACCGACGTACAACAAAGCGACTTATCTTGCTAACCCGAATCAAAACAGAGGCAACAGGTTTGTACTTACGTACAACAGAGTTACTTGTTTTGACTCTCGACTCAGTATGATTTTTCTATTCATTACATTTTAAGATGTATCTGGTGTTGCTATACATCCCCAGAAAGTTTGCATACCTCATTTATAATCAAAGTTTGTATGTCTCGTACATAAAATTTAAGACCGATTGGTCATACATCTAAGTTAGTGACACGTTTGACTTTTTCTTGATTATTTTATTAGCCTTGAGACTCCCTATATGTATTATGCCTACCAACATATCAAAGTAGATAATGTAAAACACTTAGAATTTTAAGTGCATTATGTGTGAAAGCCTAAACACTTAGAGTTTATAATGACTATGCTAATTTTCGTCACTTTGAACCTATGTATCTAAGGCTTAACCCTTTTTCTGATATTCTTTTTTTTTTTTTTGAATTTTTGAATGGTTTTCTCTCTTTTTTTTTGTTTTTCATAAGAATAACAAGAAAATACTATAACCTACTAACTTACTAAAAATATAAACTATCCTAAGTTACTAAACTTACTATAAAAAGAAAGAAATACTAATGCTAAAAAAAATATAACTCTACAAAGGTCAACTCACTCTGGATTACGCATTCCATTTAGTTGAATCAAATACTCAAACCGTGATTTATCAAAAGCTTTTGCAAATAAATCAACATTATTATCATCCGTTGCCTCTTTTTACCAACTTAATTAAATTCTTTTCAGCACAATCACGTATAAAATGGTGTCTTATGTCTATGTGCTTTGTTTTACAGTGTTTAACTGGATTATTGGTTATTGCAATAGTTGACTGGTTATCTATCCTAATAGGAGTTTGAGTGTAAGCCAAACCGTAATCCCGCAATTGTTGTTGTATCCACAAAACCTGTGAACAGCAACTACTAGCAGCAACGTATTCGGTCTCGCACGTTGACACGGCTACCGAAGTCTGTTTCTTGCATTGCCAGGAAACGAGTCTCCCTCCTAGGAATTGACAACCTCTAGTTGTTGACTTGCACGTCAAGCTGCATCCTCCGTAGTCTGAATCCGTGAACACCTCCAATTCCAGATCTCCCTCCGCGTGATACCAAAGTCCCAGCTTCGGTTTCGACTTGAGGTATCGTAGAATCCGCTTCACAGCTTTCATGTGCATCTCTTTCGGATTAGCTTGAAACCTAGCACAAATACACATAGCAAACATAATGTCAGGTCTTGAAGCAGTTAAATACATGAGTGACCCAATCATGGCCCGATATAATGTCGGATCCACATCGGTATCACTTTCAGTACCCGGTCCGAGATTGTGATTCACTTGAATCGGTGTGCTGAAATGAGCTGTCAGTTTTGTTCCTTCCATCCTGAAGCGCTCTAATATGTCGTAGACATACTTCGTCTGATGGATAAACATCCCCTCCTTCTTCTGGACAACTTGTAAACCCAAAAAGAAATTCAACTCACCCATTGCACTCATCTCGAATTTTGACTTCATCACCTTCTCAAAATCCTTGCACATTTGCTCGTCTGACGATCCAAAGATGATATCATCGACGTACACTTGAACCAAGATGAAGTGTTCTCCCTTTCGCTTTATGAACAACGTACTGTCTATCCTTCCTCTTTCAAACCCATTTTCTAACAAATGGTTGGACACAGTCTCGTACCACGCCCTCAGTGCTTGATGCAATCCATACAGAGCCTTATCTAATCGATATACTCTGTCTGGATATTTCGGATCTGTAAATCTGGGCGGTTGTTCTACATACACCAGTTCCTTCACTTTCCCATAGAGGAAACCACTCTTAATGTTTACCTGATATACCTTAAAGCCCTTGAAGGAAGCAAAAGCCAGAAACAACCGAATAGCTTCCAACCTTGCTACTGGCGCGAATACCTCATTGTAATTGATTCCCTCCTCTTGGTTGAAACCCTTTACAACTAACCTAGCCTTGTTGCGAGTGACTATACCCCGATCGTCTCTTTTGCACTTAAAAACCCATTTGGTTCCTATTGCTATTTCCCCTCGAGGTAATGGAACTAACTCCCACACTTCTAGTTTCCTAAATTGAGAGAGTTCTTCCTGCATCGCTTCAACCCAGGAGTTATCTTTTAGTGCCATTTGCACGTTTTTCGGCTCTACTTGCGAGATGAAACAAGAATAGAGGCAGGTATGAAAGGCCTCGGAGTCATTTATCATCGACAACAACACAGTGTTGTTATTTAAACTACTCCTAGTCCTCACACCCGCATTAGGATTTCCTATGATGCTTTCTATAGGATGGTTCTTGTTGATCCTAGATGTCTCTATCTCGTCAACTCTCAGATTATCTCCTAAATTTGATCCTATTTCACCTAACGGGGGAACAACCTCAGATTCCACATTTTCCTCCTCGTGGACAGTTTCCTCAGAGTTGGAATTTGTTGTCTGAGTCTGATTCTCATTTGTAGGTGCTTCTGAATCAGTGACTTCTGGAGATCCATCTTCAGTTGAAGTAGGCTCGGATGTTGATTGAAATGTGGTCCTTGGAAAGCTATGACCTTCGTCATTCAGATTCAACGTCGCCATATCCTTTTCGATGGTACCTGCATTTTCATCCAAAGGAATGTTAAATGACTCAAACAATTTGTCATAGTCGAATATCCATTCCGGACCTGTTTGGGGTTCATGTGTATAACTTGTGACTTCAATGTTATACACAATCTACTGTACCATTAGTTTTGTTAAAAACCCGTTTGTTTGGTGAGTTCGGCACATAACCTAGGAAGTATCCTTCGTCAGCCTTTTCACGAAACTTAGGTTGATGTTTTGTTCGCAATAAGGTACATGGTACCCCCAAAAGGTTCGAAGCCAGTTAAATTAGGTGGCCGTTTATTCAAAATTTCATAACAGGTTTTGTTCAAAGATTTGACCGTAAGGACCCGGTTTAAAATATGACATGCGGTATTCACTCCCTCCCCCCAAAACATGGTATGAAGCTTTGAATCCGAAAGCATGGTCCTTGCAGCCTCAATCAATCTTTTGTTCTTTCGTTCGGCCACCCCATTTTGTTGTGGCTCATAGGGTGCACTAAATTTATGCACTATGCCCTTTGATAGGCAATATACACCAAAAACCGTGTTTTTAAATCCAGTTCTGTTATCACTACGAATTCGTTTAACCCTTGTTCCATAGGAATTTTCAACTTGGTCTAAGAACCCGATGAGCTTGGAAGCCGTCTTGTCCTTTGTACCTAGAAAGAAAACCCAAGAAAATCGTGAGTAATCGTCAGTGATAACTAAACAATACCAACTACCACCTATAGTCCTTTTGTTGATTGGTCCGAAGAGGTCCATATGCAGCAAATCGAATGTGGTAGAGATGGAGTTCTGAGTCTTGGACTTGTGTGCCTTCTTATGTTGTTTGCCCTTCTTGCACGGTAGACACTTATCCTCGAACTGAAAACTCTTCATAGGCACACGTTGCACCAGTCCATTTTTCGTTATATAGTTCATTTTCCTCAGGTGCAAGTGTGCCATGCGTCTGTGCCACAAAACCGACTCAGTCTCTGAAGCTTTAGATAGTAAATAGATGGGTCCCATTGAAGATTCATGCTTGTTCATGTCGAGCATGTATAAGTCATTCTTCCTTGGAGCCCTCATCAATATCCACTCTTCAGGAATCTTGAACCCCGGTTTTAGCACTAACGCTTCAGTATCTCTGAACAACACTGAATTCTTCTTATCACAGATTTGAGATACACTAATGAGGTTATGGACCAGTTTATCAACGTGATAAACTTGATCCAAATTGATCGTCCCATTAGTGACCACTCCAGTAACCGTGATGCTTCCACCCTTATTTCCCGCGAATGATACAAATCCCAGATTCCCTCCCTTGAAGTCTGTAAGTAGACTTCTTTCCCCTGTCATGTGCCTGGAGCATCCACTGTCGACGAACCATTTGTTTTTTAGACCTGTTGTTATCTCCTGCACACAAAAGAAAATAGGTTTGTTATCACGGGGAACCCAAGCCATAACTGACTTGGTTATACCATTCTAGTCCACGTATTTAAACTCTTTTAAATACCCATCTCTCCTTTCAGGTGACTTGGGTCTTTGAACTGGAGTTTGTTGTGGTGCCGAGTGATTTAAGTTCACTCTTTGCCTTTGATTAGGCATTTGTTGTGGAGCTCTTGAATAATTACAATTATAATTAATTTCAGACTGATATCCCTGAGCTCTACCCGGTGTGTGGTGTCTAACAAGAGTGTGTGACCTAACCGGAGTGTATGCTCTGCTAGGTGTTGTGCTCCTATATTGTTGTTGTGGGCCAGACCTAGATTGATTAATGACTCTATTTGGTGAGTTAGTCCTAATCACTTCTTTTGGTCCACCTTTCACCGGTATTTGTTTCACAGCCTGTTTTGGTGGAGCCTGCACAGTTTTCTCGGTAGTCTGAGATCTACTAGTGCTCGCAACCCTTGTAGAAGGCTTAACTTGTTCTGGCTTTCCTGTCTTAGGGGTAATGTCAACTTTCCTATGTGGACAGTTAGAAGCAACATGCCCCTTTCATGACATCTAAAGCAAGACATTTTGTTAATAGACTTCTTGTGTGTGCCCTTTGCTTAGGTGTCTGACTAGTGTCTGGTTCTTTTGGTGCGTCTATAGTGACTGGTTCATCATCCTGATCATTAAAATCAATTTTATGTTGTCCTACAGGTGTTTCACTAGAGGAAGACACAAATTTGACTTTCTTAATCTTGACATTAGTATCAGTCACCATAGGTGTATTTTCCTTTACGGGCTCAGACACCGGTTTTTCCTTTAAGTCTACTGATTTCTCAGTTTTCTCCTGAGGTTGAGGGACATAGTTGTCATTGAACGGTGGAGGAATCTCATGAAATCCTAGACCTACAGGCTTTTTAGATTCGCGTTGCGCATCTAAAATCTTTCCTACGTTAAGACTTGAGTTCCTAAACTTTTCAAGTTTACTATTTGCCTCAGCTACCTTCACCTTAGACTCAGCTAGCTCTATTTCTTTGGTTTGCAGCTCCTTGGTTAATACCTCAACATGTTCATACATGAGTTCTAACCTAACACACTGTTCGCTCAGTTAGTCCTTAGAACTATAACATCTTGTGCATCAGCCTTAAGCTTATCCCTAAGATCTTGCTTTATATCTATCAGGCTAGCATTATCTGATTTTAAAGATTCGTTTTGAGCAGATATATTTTTATGTGATTCAAGTACTAAATTTAACCTATCGTTAGAAGTAGCACATAAAACACACAATTCATGGAAAAGAGAGGAATTCAGACTTACCTTTGTGTGATCTGATTCTACGTTGGTCATCTGAGCGGCAAACTCCAAAATCGTCTGATCATTCGACTTCTCCACCGACATCAGACTGCTTTCCTTTTGACTGTTGTCCCCAGTGTTCTGCTCTGCTCCTTCACATCCACTCTCAGTCACTTCAGCCATAAAGGCTCTAGCGTTCGTTTCAGGATGTGTGCTCCAGTCATAAGTACCGTCCAGTTGTCTGTCTGATGTGACGTTAGATAACAGACCAGCTATGGTTGCTTGACTGGTTGATGGACTCGGAAGATATCGCTGTTGTGATTGGTTCTGATACTGTCCATGATTCTGATTCTGCCCTTGGTAATTCTCTACCTTCGGTCTCTGACACTCTCTAGCGAAGTGTCCTAACCCTTGACAGTTGTAGCATGTTACTTTGGACTTATCGAAGCCAATCCTGTTGTTATTCATACTCAAATTTCTTCCCGTCCGTTTGATGAACCTCTTAACCCGTTGAGTTACCATGGCCAGTTGCCATTGGAGATCCATCTCTTCAAGATCATCAGGGTCTATGTGATCGTAATCCTCATCCCAGAGTGCCGGATCGTTGATTTTACCCTGAACGTAATTTCCATATGCGGCCACAAATGAAGCCAACAGATTCAAATGGTCTTCGGCCGATTTAGCGCTCATCGGCATCTTAGAATATCCCTGAGATGTAGATGCCGGAGTCGCCTGATGCTGCTGCTTTTCTTCTGGTCTAGCGAACCCTAAGAAAGCCCTACTCTATGATTCATCAGTCTCTGCCGGTGACGACATTTCTCCCGAGAAGAAGGCTGTAGCCGTCTTCATTTCGGCTGCCACTGAAGGTTTTGATTTTCCAAAATACATTGCTGGATTTTGGATTTGTTCATAATCCGTTTCTGCCTTCAGTAACTCAAAATGATACGCCCTCAGCGTTCCCACCACATCCTCCAGAGATAGAGTATAGTATTTATCCTCATCAAGCTTAATCATGGCCACGTACATTGCCCATTTGGCTGGTAAAGCATCCAGAAGCCTATTATTCTTTTCAGTGTCGCTATACTCAATATCATGACTTTCTAGGTCAGTCAGCAGATGATAGAAACGCGTGATGGTGTCGTCCAGCTTTTCATCCTTCAATGCCTTGAAGATCGCAAACTGCTGCTTAAGCATCTCCATACGCTTCCTCCTTACCCTCGGGTTACCCTCACACCTTTTTTCCAATGACTCCCAGAGCTCTTTCGATGTCTTTTGATTTCGGAAAGTGTGCAGTATGTCCTGAGGTAACGCCATTCTTGTGATAGCGTATGCGCGGTTTTCTGCTTCAAACAACTTTTTGTCATCGTCCTTCATTTTAGAATACGTAACAACCTTTTGTCGTCCTTCTATCTCAGCTGTCGGTGGAATGTATCCGTCGTCGATACAGATCCACATACGCATATCATTGAATCGCACAAAGTCGGCAAACCGATCCTTCCACCAGTAATAGTCTTCAAGTTTCATCAGTTTAGGCGGAGTATTCGCTTTTCCGACCTCGTGATCCATTTCCAGAAACCGTTGTAGATTTGTCATTGTTTCAAAGAGAATTGTATTTAAACTTAATTAATTTAATTCGAAATTAATTTAAATTAATTCTTTCGAATTTAGGTAAGTTCGAATATAATTAACTTTAAACCTATTTGGGATTAAATTCGAGTTAAGTTCTTAAATCCAATTAAAATCGAAATGTGTGACAAATTCGAAGGTCTCCAAACTCGAATGACAAGGTAAACTCGAACAATACTCAAAATCGAAACCCAGATAAACTCGAATCCCCTATTCGACTTTAGTCCAAAGTCGAATCCTAAATCAAATTCGAAACCTCTAAACTCGAAATCACTTTTTAGGAAACTCGAAAGGAGCGTATTTTGATCAATCTTGAAAATGAGCAAAACCCTAATTACTCCTTAACAGATTCGAGTGCCGCAAATTCGAGAAACGGCTAATACCTCGAGTTTTTAACGTTTTTCAGATTAATCAATATTTTTTCAAGTAAAAATATTGATTTCTATCAAAAACGTGAAAAACAACAAAGTATTTCCCGGATTCAAATTTGATAAGCTCGAAGAATCTAAAAAACAAGTGAGATTAACCATCCAAAAGCGTCATGAAACCTAGGATGTATCTTTATGAACACGAAGAACACCCCTTAGGCTCTGATACCACTTGTAAGGTCTTGCACTACACAGATCTATCAAGACGCGACACCGTCAAGGAGTGCGGAATCCTCGTTAACGGCTTGACGGATATATCTCTCACACGGAACACGGAGACTATCACAACGCTGTACGATCGACGACGAACGAACCTACGCAATGATTCTCTCCAAAACAACTCAAACAATACTGATAAACTCGAGATCGCCCATTTGCTTTATCTCACACGAATTCTGCAAAAGTCCCTTAATGATTCGAGTTAATCCCTAATTATAGAGGCTTATTCGAGTTTTTCATGGGCCAAACTCGAATCAGGCCCAAGGCCCATTCGAGTTTGTCCCCTTGACACTCTCGAATCTGCCTCATAGGATACATTCGAATTTACTACAAATTCGAAATTCATCAAATGACAAATTTGAATTTATTCTAAATTCGAATTTCACATATTAAACTTATATTTGAACTTATGTTTTAACTTATGTTTGAATTTATCTTTGAACTTTATGTTTGAACTTCTTGTAATACATTACATCAAGTTCAAACATACAATCAATAACTATCAAACATATATAAACACATATATCAAACACTCGTTAATACTCAATACTTTGTAATATTACTTGAACCAAAATGCTAGTACACTTAGACTGCTATCGTCACACAGGGTGTACCAAGAAAATCTATTGATCCTGCCTCTTGCTCCTCGGTGCGCAACTGTAGGATTTGCCTCAACATATTCACCAAAAACACAATTGGTTGACCGCCTACTCTTGTTCGCAACACAGTAGGGGTAACTGAGCAATCCACCTGAAGGTGCTCCCAAAACTGCCGCACATATGTCAGAGTTATTTGCAAATTATGCGTGAGTGCATATGCTACTCTGGATTGCGTCAGGAATTCTATCATCTGAAGATAGGGCTGGGCCTCTGGCAATTGTAGATCCACAACCATGACCATATTATGTTTATTATAAAAGCACGGTCTCCCATATCTGCACACAAAGTCAACAAACTAAAATTAGAAATTAACTTAAAATTAAATTTGATAAATTTTAATTTGCATAACTTCGAACTTGATTAAGTTCGAAGTCCAACACATTCGAATTTGGACAAATTCGAGATTTATTAAAAGCATTCGAACTTAATTAAATTCGAGGCATCCATTCGAACATGACTGAATTCGAACTTATAGATATTTCAACAAGTTCGAACTTACTGACAAGTTCGAACCTGAAGAACAAATTCGAAGTCGGTCACTTTCAACTTAAAAACTATTATTTTAACCCCATTTGACTTAATTAACCATGTAATCTAGTCCTATTAGGTTCTAATCTAAGTTATGTATCATTTATGTTAAGTTTTATATTTTAAAACTTGTGATTTAAAGTCACCTAGTTTTAAATGACATAAAACTCAAATAATGTCGATTTTTGCAACAATAATGTCCTAAACTAACACTTACTTAGTATTATGATGTTCACTATACTCAAGTATACGTGTATGTTCGAGAAACAGTGGAAAACTTCGAGGAATAGGAAGAAATTCAAATTGTCGGTAAATTCGAGAATAAGTTCGAGATTGCCGTAGACAAGTTCGAGATTTCAAATTCGAGGGTAGGTGTCTTAAATGAAGTATTGTTGACCTCTTTATATCAACCACCTTCGAACTTAGCTTAAGTTCGAACTACCAGCAAGTTCGAATGTAACTTCGAATTTGTCTGGATTTCGAATTTAAGTGAAAATTTTGAAAATTCTTGAATAAATTTCAACTTTTTCGTGGAACATAAATTTTTTCAACTTTGCCAAGGCATTCACACTAAGTAACAGATTTTCACGCAATACTTGTTTCTTCAACCAAAAATGCATCTTAGTAACTTTGACCTTTATCGTACTTAAAGTAAAATAAAATAAAATTAAATTAAATTAAATTAAATAAAATAAAGTAAAATAAAGTTAAAACTACTCAAAAGTACTTTAAAGAATTACGACTTATACTAACAGAATATTTTTGCGAGAAAGTGAAAGAAGGTTCAATCAGATAGCGATGTCAAACGCACTTTCAGTATTTCACTTTCACACTTAGGAATTTTTATTCCTTTGGTTGTTTGTCGTGATATACATTCCAAGTCGATTGTCGGTATGTTTTTCCATTTAAACAATCAACACTTGGGTTTTTCCTTTGGCCTTTTTATTAATCAAGAAACTACCTTACGTGTCCTAGACATAGATATACTTCTATGATCAAGGCAGACACAATGATTATAACTTTTCGGTATTGCAAATTTTCTTTAAAAGTCAAACGTCAGACACAATTCTGTATTTACATACAACAGAGTGTCTTATTTTGTCTTAGAGTTCCTTTTTAGTTAGCAAGAGAGCGGTGACAGGTCTGTACTCACGTACAACAAAGCCACTTAACTTGCTAACTTGAATCAAAGCAGAGGTGACAGGTATGTACTTACGTACAACAAAGCGACTTGTTTTGACTCCCTCATCTTTTCAAAAAAATTTCTTTTTTTTTGCTTTAAGATGTATTTTGATGTTTCTATACATCCCCCAGAAAATTTACATACCTCATTTATGATCCTTGTCTGTATGTCTCTGACATAGAAATTAAGACCATTTGGTCATACATCTAAGTTAGTTACACGTATGACATTTTCTTGATTATTTTATTAGCTTTTAGGATTTCCTTTTTGTATTATGCCTACCAACACATAAAACAAGAAAGTGTATATCACTTAGAATTTATGGTGCATTATGTGTGAAAGCTTAACACTTAGAGTTTGTTTAGACTGTGCTAATTTTCGTCACTTTGAACCTATGACTCTAAGACTTAACTCATTTTTCGATATTCTATTTTTTTAAAATTTTTATGATTTTCTTTCTTTTTTCTTTTGGTTTTCATTTTTAAGATAACCTAATAAACTATCCTACTAACTTACTATAAAAGGAAAGAAAAACTACTAAGCTACTAACTTACTATAAAAGGAAATAAAAACTACTATGGTCAAGTTACTCTGGATTACGCATACCCTTTAGTTTAACTAATCAAAAGCCTGACTTATCAAAAGCTTTAGTGAATAAGTCTGCATTATTTTTTTCTGTTGCAACTTTTACCAGTTTTATCAAATTCTTTTGAGCACAATCACGTATGAAATGATGTCTTATGTTTATGTGCTTTGTTTTACTGTGTTTAACTGGATTATTAGTTATAGCAATTGTAGACTGATTATCTATCCTAATGGGAGTATGAGTGTAAGTCAAACCGTAATCCCGCAATTGTTGTTGTATCCACAAAACCTGTGAACAGCAACTACCAGCAGCTACATATTCGGCCCCGCACGTTGACACGACTACCGAAGTTTGTTTCTTGCATTGCCAGGATACGTGCCTCCCTCCAAGGAACTGGAAACCTCCAGTTGTTGATTTTCGGTTCAAGCTGCATCCATCATAATCAGAATCCGTGTATGCCTCCAATTCCAGATCTCCATCAGCATGATACCAAAGTCCCAACTTCAGTTTCGACTTCAGGTATCTTAGAATCCGCTTCACGGCTTTCATATGCATTTCTTTCGGATTAGCTTGGAACCTAGCACTAATACACACAACAAACATAATGTTAGGTCTAGAAGCAGTTAAATAGTGACCCGATCATGGCCTGACATAATGTTTGCTGTGTGTATTTGTGCTAGGTTTCAAGCAAATCCGAAAGAGATGCATATGAAAGCTGTGAAGCGGATTCTACGATACCTCAAGTCGAAACCGAAGCTGGGACTTTGGTATCACGCGGAGGGAGATCTAGAGTTGGAGGCGTTCACAGATTCGGACTACGGAGGATGCAGCTTGACGCGCAAATCAACGACTGGAGGTTGTCAGTTCCTCGGAGGGAGATTGGTGTCCTAGCAATGCAAGAAACAAACATCGGTAGCCGTGTCAACGTGCGAGGCCGAGTATGTAGCTGCTGGTAGTTGCTGTTCACAGGTTCTGTGGATACAACAACAATTGCGGGATTACGGTTTGGCTTACACTCAAACTCCTATTAGGATAGACAATCAATCTACAATTGCTATAACTAATAATCCAGTTAAACACAGTAAAACAAAGCACATAGACATAAGGCATCATTTTATTCGTGATTGTGCTGAAAAGAACTTAATCAAACTGGTAAAGGTGGCAACAGAAGATAATAATGCTGATTTATTTACCAAAGCGTTTGATAAGTCACGGTTTGAGTATTTAATTCAACTTAATGGAATGCGCAACCCAGAGTAAATTGACCTTAGTAGTATTTTATTTCCTTTTATAGTTGTTATATTTCCTTTTTTTTACAGTAGTCTGCTAATTTAGGTAAGTTTCTAATTTAGGAAAGTTTCTATTTTTAGTAAGTTTCTATTTTTAGTAAGTTAGTAGGTTAGCTTAGTTTACTGCTTTTTGCTATGAAAAACAAAAGAAAAAAGAGAGAAAATTACAAAAATACAAAAAAAAGAGAATATCAGAAAAGGAGTTAAGTCTTAGATACATAGGTTCAAAGTGACGAAAATTAGCACTGTCGTTACAGACTCTAAGTATTTAGGCTTTCACACATAATGCAACTAAAACCTAAGTGTTATACTTTATTTAGTTTGATGTGTTGGTAGGCATAATACATATAGGGAATCTCAAGGCTAATAAAATATTCTAGAAAAAGTCAAGCGTGTCACTAACTTAGATGTACGACCAATCGGTCTTAATTTTATGTACAAGACATACAAACATTGAGTCTAAATGAGGTATGCAAACTTTCTGGGGATGTATGGCAACAACAAATACATCTGAAAATGGAAAGAATAGAAATATCATGTAAAACTGAGAGTCGAAAACATGCAACTCTGTTGTACGTAAGTACAGACCTGTTGTCTCTGTTTAGATTCGGGTTAGCAGACATGTCGCTTTGTTGTACGTCAGTACAGACCTGTCACCGCTATCTGCTAACTTTAAAAGAAAACCTTAAGGCGAACTAAGACACTTTGTTGTATGAGAATACAGACCTGTGTCCGATGTTTGTCTTTTAAAGAAAGTTTGCAAATACCAACAAGTTAGAATTTTTGTCTGTGTGCCATGATCATAAAATTATGTCTATGTCTGAGTCACGTAAGATAATTTCCTGATAAATAAAAAGGCCAAGGGATATTCCGAAATGTAGAATGTTTAACAGGGTAAAATACCAACAATCGGCTAAAAGGGTATGTCACGACAAACAAACAAAGGAATAAAAAAATTCCTAAGTGTGAAAGTTTAAGTACTGAAAGTTAGTATCGGACATCGCTATCTGATTGAACCTCTCTTCGACTATACTCATCAAAAATATGTTGTTTAGTATTAAGCTTAGCTTGTAAATTTGTTTTTATAACTTAAGTCTAGATTAAAATTTTTTAGTCAAAATTTTATTTTATTTTATTTTATTTTTACCTTAGTCTATTTTATTTTATTTTATTTTATCTTATTTAGGGTTAGTTTAATTTTTACTTAGGTAAAAGGTCAAAAGTTACTGAGGGTGCGTTCGAAGTTGGATAAAATAAACATTGCGTGAAATATCAGTTGCTTAGGGTAAAAGAGTTGGCATAGTTTATCTGGTTACACAATACCGTAAAAAAAAAAAATGGAAAAGTTGAAGTTATTTCAAAATTTCCGAAATTTTTCTAAGTGTTGGTAATTCGAATCTAAGACAGACTCGAATGTGAAGTATTTCGAATCTGTCAGTAGACTCGAATCTACACATAGACTCGAAGGTAGGTAGTATATATAAGTCAATAGTGAAGTCATTTATTACTTTACTGTTGTCGAATCTATATCCTCGAATCTGTCTGTGACGATCTCGAATCTGTTCTCGAATCTACCGTAGTTCTCATAAACGACATTTCATCGAGTCTAAAGCTTTTGTGTTCGATTCTACACTCATATCTAGGTATAATCAACCGGATTGTACAAGATTTTGGTAGTTTTATACACAAGTTAAGGCCAAATCGTCGATTTTTGAAGTTTTATGGGTCAAAATTGGGTTTTTGCTAAATAACTAAGTTTGGGACCTATAAAAGATCAAATTAAATACATAAATCAATGATTAGAACCTAGTTGAACTAATGTATGTGATTTACCAAGTTCAAAATGGTTAAAATCTTGGGTTTTTGTTGAAAATTCATAAGTCGGGGCTTCGAATCTGTTCATGGCTTTCGAATCTGTTCATGGGTTTCTCGAATCTATCATTAGATTCGAGATGATCATGATATTCGAATCTGTCCATTAGACTCGAATAGGGACTCTTCGAATCTGTCCATTACATTCGAATATGGACACTTCGAATCTGTTACCTTCGAATCTGTACTTTATTTACTTTGTTGAATTTAAATTTTATTAAACTTGTGGAAATTTAATTGTGTTGGATTTGGTACTTAATCGAGTACAAAATAAAACAAATTTGAATTTAAACAAGTTTTTTGATTTTTAATAATTCTAACAGTTTTATGTATTGTGCAGATATGGCGCTTCGTGCTTTTGTTCCTAAGCACAATATGGTACTTAATCCAGCTCATAACATCCCTGAAGCGCAGGGTTATCGAGAAGTTTTAGATTTTCTAGCAGAATCTAGGATCAGCTATGCATTATATCACAATATTCCGATTGTGATTTCATATGTGCGTCAATTTTACGATCATTTACAGGTGGACTGTACTGTCACCCCGACAGTCTTAAGAACCAGAATTGCCGGTCAACCTCTGGTTTTCTCAGCAGATATTTTGCGTCAAGTACTGCAGTTGGGTTCACAAGAACAAGAAGACGGGCCTATAGACTTTCCTTTAAGTATTAGGCAAGCAGCGTTTTTGCGAATGGGCTATAGCTTGGACGTTACAAAATCATCTTATATGAAAAGCGGGTTGATAGGGCAGTGGCGATTTTTGGTCCACGTGTTCATGGTTTGTTTTGCGCCTAAGAAGGCTGGATTCGATTACATCGTCTCAAAGATCCAATCTGGGGTGATTGCCATGGTGTACAATAAGAAATTCAGCTTCTCACAGCTGTTTTTCTCGAAATTCATCCATCAAATTACTGCTCCTGAGAGAGAAAGATTCCTACTGTATCCTAGGTTTGTAATGATGTTGATAAGGCACTTCTTGCTTGATTTGCCACAAACAGATGATGCATTGAGCGTGAATATTATGGATAAGCGCATCTACTCTGACTGTTCCTCACATCGAGGAAGGTTAGCGGTTCCGGTGGCGCGTCCACTATTTGGTGCAATTCTGGATAGGGAATTTCAAGCCCCGAGTAATGCCAACTGGGCAGGGGTAGTTGATGTCCAACCACAGCAACAACAGCAACGTCCACTACAACAACAGCCTCGTGCTCGTCCCCGTGATCCAAGGCGAAGACAAAGAGCTACTGCAAGTCAAACTCAGGCGTCTAGGCCTTCTACGAGTCAGCAACCAGAAATGCAGGAAGCCGGGCCGTCAAATGTCCCAAATGAAGCTGATCAATTGTGCCAAACGCTAAATGAAATTTGGGAGGCAGGTCCACATGCAAATGAAGATATAGCTGCAGAGTTAGTGGGTGAATTACTTGAGCCTCCAGAGGGAGAAGAAGATGTCTTCAGAGATGTTGACGAATATGTGCCAGAGCAGACTGGCAATGATGAGTCATCATCTGCTACAGAATCAGAAGAAATGGAGGAGATCGAAGTTGAAGCTCCAGCATCAGTGTCTACAGATCCTCATATTCAAATTGGAACCTATGGTTCACGATTGATTATCAATGAAGGTGGTTCGAGGAGGCGTGAGGCCAGGGAATTGGAGGAGTCAGATTTTGAAGAAGATGAGACTCCTCAGTTGGTGACAAGGCAACGGGCCAAACGTCACAGGTTTATGCAGGGGACTTCATCACAGTCCGATGCACAACCTCCGCCTCAAACCCAGACCCAACACCAAGATACAGCTCCACCATCACCGCCACCTCAGCAACATGAACCCTACATTCCCCATTCATTCAATCCTGCTCCCATTCAGTCCATCCCTTCTACATCAGAAGCCTATACCGACAACCAACGAATCATGCAACTTAAGAGCCGTGTCGACTTTCAGAACGTTCAAATCATAACTCTCACAAAAGCAGTCGGTGAACTCCAAGAGCATAACTCTAATCTTGATAAGGAGAATGCAGAATTGAGAAAGATTGTTGAAAGTGTTAGAGACGACAACACGGAGATTAAATCATTTGTTGCTGATCAATCGTCTGAAATCCGAGCAATGCGGTCCCTCCTAGAGCAACTTATGAAAAATCTACAAACTCAGGGGGAGACGAGTTGTAAAGATCAGGAAGTACAGCGAGAAGATGATGATAATGAAGGCGATGATCCCGGTGCAAACAAAGAGATTGAGTCTGTAGATTTTTCTGCAGCTCAAGTTACACAAGTTCAGGGGGAGCCTAGTACAGAAGGAGGAGAGGGAGGAGCAGGAGGAGAAGCAGGTTCTTCAAAGACTTTAGATAGCGACATGATCGATGCGCTGAAAGATATTGAAGAAGAGCTAATGGAGTTTGATTTTGAAGATGATATTGAAGAATTAGAAGAAGGTGAATTCATTCCAGATGATGTCGCTGACTGGAAATCGGATGATGAAGTGCTAGATGATGAAGACGATCACGTTAATGAAGTAATAATCAATTCACAACCAATCACTGAACTGTATGAGAGCCAAAATCATAATGTGATTGATATTGATTACATCAAGGTAGCCTCAGCTGAAGATAAAGACCTTGAAGAGGCTGAGAACGAGCCATCTAGAGCTGATCTGATAAATCTTTGGTTCAAGAAGGAAGAAAAGAAAGATCAGCTGAAGATGAAGAAGAAGATGAGAAATCCAAGTGCTGGAAATTTTGCTGGAGGGATTATTAGCTGGTTCTTTGACAGAGAACTGCAGCTGTTTATTTTGAAAAGAAGAGATGGCCTTCAATACTTGAGGCGGACATTGAAAGCGTTTAATTCATTGCCCAAGATTGAAGTTAAAGAGTTAGCCTGGAAGGAGCTGATCAATATTGGAGATGATCCCTACGCGAACGTAATTGAAAGAATTATAAGGAAAGAAGGGCGATCAGGGAAATTTGAGCGACTCAAGCCAAGGACCGGAAAGAGGGTCGAGGATGGGTCGAGAATAGATCCTCATACAGGTAGGCCATGGGCCAGGATGGAATACAAACCTGTGAGGTGTCTAAAGAAAGTCCCAATGAAGCCAATGCCACAGAACGTTTTGAGCAACATGAAGTGGTGGTACCTAGAGATTGACACTGCTGAAGCTATCATGGAAGATCAAGACGAGCAGGTAATTTTGAAGGTATATGATCCATTGCACTTGATAAACCTATCAAAGGACGACCTGAAGAAGCTTCATGATCAGCCTATCTTCTTTACTGAACCATGGAGATCTGAAGCCAGGAAGTTCCAAAAGGTAGTCAAAGTTTGTATAGATGCTGGATTATATGCGGGTAGTAATATATATAGCTCTAGTACTTAAATTTGATGTAATGTAAATAATTAGAAGCTATCGTCAAGGGGGAGTCTGTTGGTACACCCTGTGTGACGATAGCAGTCTAATCGATCTGCATTATGGTTTAGGTAATATTCTGAGTATTAACCAAGTATTTTGATATATATGTTTAATATGTGTTTGTCTGTTATTGATTGTGTGTTTGAACTTGATGTAACATATTACAAGAAGTTCAAACATAAAGGTCAAAGATTAACTCAAGCATAAGTTAAAACATAAGTTTCAAACACTTAGTTATATATGTCAAAGGCTAGATTCGAATTGCATAAAAGGATACATTCGAATCTGTGATAGATTCGAATGAGTCCTTAGATTCGAATAGGCTAGATTCGAATCTGTCAGATGGACAGATTCGAATGGGCCTTAGGCCAGATTCGAGGTTGGCCCACAACGGACTCGAATCAGGGCCTATAATTAGAGATAGACTCGAATGATTAAGAGACTTTTTGCAGAATTCGTGAGGAATTGAGCAAGAGGCGATCTCGAGTTTATCAGCTTGGTGAGTCCCGTTTCGGAGAGAATTAGTACGTAGGATCGTTCGTGTGTCGTTCGTTCAGCGTCTAATAGTCTCCGTGTTTCTGTTGGTTGAGAGTTGTCCGTCTGACCGTCAACGAGGATTCCGCACTCGTTAACGGATCCGCGTCTAGATAGATCTTGCAGTGGTAGACCTTACAAACATATCCCTCATCGATACAAATCCACATGCGGATATCGTTGAAACGAGCAAAGTCAGCGAACATATCCTTCCACCAATAGTAGTCTTCCAGCTTCATCAATTTTGGCTGAAAATTTGCCTTGCTGACCTCATGATCCATTTCAATGAATTTTTGCAAGCTTGACATCCTGTCCAAACTTTTTGTTTCGAACTTAAATATTAATTTAAAATTAAAATAATAGAAACTCCTTAGAACTTAGGTAAGTTCGAATTAATTTAATGTTAAATACGTTCGAAATTAAATTCGAATGTTGTATAAGTTCGAAGTCAACAAGTTCGATTGATAGCAAGTTCGAACCACTGACAAGTTCGAATAGAACTTAAATTTCTGACAAGTTCGAAATCTGACAGTTTCGAAGATAGCAAGTTCGAAGTTCTGCTAAAATCGAATGAAGCCCTAAATTAAGTTCGAGAGGAGCGTATTTCTGACAAGTTCGAGTGAACCCTATTACCCCCTATGATTGAGCGCCGCAAGTTCGAAAAACGGCAAAAAATTCGATTTTTTTATGTTTTCAGATTAAACCAATGTTTTTAAGGTTAAAGTAATGATTTCGTCTGAAAAAGTGAACCAATAAGAATTTTTCTGTCACTTTGCTTGAATAACTCGAAAAACTTATGAAAAATGTGAATTTTCAGTCACAAACGCCAAGAAACCAAGAATATTTAAGATGAACGCGTAGAACACGATGAACACTCTTATGGCTCTGATACCACTTCTAAGGTCACCTATCTACGGATCCAATCTTGACGCGATACCGTCCAACGAGTGCGGAATCCTCGTTAGGAGTTTAACGGACTGGTCACACACACGAAACATGGAGACCAACACGATGATAGACGCAACGACGGACGTCCCGACACGTGAATCTCTCCAAGAACACTCTGCTAATCGCACACAAGTTCGTAATCACCCCACACACGAATTTCTGCAAAGAATGTTAATCAAAACTGATTAACCCTTAATTATAACCATTAACTTTGAACTTGGCATGTACAGGTTCGTGAAGGCCCAAGCCCACGAACTTGTCCACCAACAAGTTCGAATCCTGACTTTGAACTTATTCTAGAACTTGTCTTTGAACTTGTTCTAGAACTTATGTTTGAACTTATCTTTGAACTTATGTTTGAACATATCTTTGATATTAAGTAAACATCAATCACAAACAAGTTCCAACATAGATACAATGAATATCAACCAATATCAAACATATATCAAACATATGTATTAACGTGCAATTACGAAGACTTGAACTATTACAAAAGATTATCTACACTTAGACTGATATCGTCACACAGGATGCACTAACAATATTTAAGCCCAAATAAATTTTAACGTACTTGAATTCTTTTTACATGGCAAAAGTTTTAATTATTACTACGACTCTTTTCTTAATTATAAAATATCCTGTAAACACTAGCCAATTCCCTCGTACATGTATTTTCTATTTATCATCATTTTCCACGGCCTGATCGGCAAACAAGACTCAAATGGGGAAAAAATGACAGACTATATAAACATTACAAACTCTAAATTGGACTCGGTTAAGAACTAAAAATAAATGAAAATTACGATAAAGAAATTAAATGCATAACAGAAATAAAATAAAATAAAATATAGAATAGTAAAGAATAAGGAAGGATAGTATCCGATCCATCAAATAGAGGAGGCGGCGGATGACGATCAAAGACACTGTTGAAGAAGTCGGTATACGGGTTCTGGCCGGAGGTGAACTGTGCAGTCGGCGGAACAAAGTGAGGAGGCATCGGCTCTAGGAGGTCCTGCCTGCCATGCGCTGGATTGAGCTGATAAGTATCTACGGCAGGGATATAGGCCTGGTAATCGGCCATCGTGTAATCCTCATAGGACTGATATGGCATACCGGATACGGAGTCCTGGTGATGTCGGACTCCCTCCCAATATGACCAGTCATGGTGCTGATAATAGGCATTTTGGTATGCCAGGGCTCTCTGCCCATCCTGCAACTGATCTACCCGACCCGCTAAATGATCGACCCTATCATAAATATGGGTCATACGCCCATTCATCTCATCTAATCTCTAGGTCACATCCTCTCGGAGCTCACCATGACGCACTGCTATATCCTCTATCCGCCTCATCATGCGGTCAAGGTCAAAACCGTTATTACCTCGACTCCGCGAGGTAGTCGCCTCTAGGTTCGGCTCATCATGCCGAACTCCCGCCTCAATGGAGGCCTTCTCCTCTCTCTCTCTCTCTCTCTCTCTCTCTCTCTCTCTCCTGTCATCCTCAATGTAGTCCTCGATATAAAACTCATTTGTTTCCTTGTGGAATATTTCGAACCCTTCGTCAACTTCCCTAAAGCTTAAGGTAGGGAACATGGCGGCCGTAATGAACGTCGCCGAAATGGGGGATAACAGGGAATCAGGATAAAGTGAGCATGTCCTCTGAGGAACTTGTTGATCAACCAAGCATGGGGGATGATCGCCCTCTCTCTCGTATCATACATAGCCCATAAATCATTCATAATTATCCACGCAAAGGACAATCTGGGCTTACCCTTAAGAAGGGCGTGAAGGACCGTGATATCCCTATGCCTGACCATGGTCAGGTCACTATCACGAGGCAAATGTTGTTCACAATAATCTTGTGAAGCACCTTACACCTCAGAGACAAAGCCTTGCGGCTATTGGAAGTGGCAGACTCAGATTCCAAAATGAATGGAATGAAAACTCTACTCACCTGCTCTGCCCACTCGCCTGACCAAGTCATGTCAGTAAAGGCCAACTGGGCCTCATTCCTGTACTCATATCCCTGCTAGTTAGACCCTTCGTTGCCTACCCCCGTATCCAAATTAAATAATTGGCGAAGGATTTGTGCTACCATCGCCACGTCCCTACCATGGACAGTACCTATCAACCTAAAGTCGCTCGGTCAGCGACATGTCTCCCTCCGTAGGGTAGACATCCACTCAACTACATCATCCTGATAAATATCGTGGCTGCCCAACTCAAGCACACTTTCCCACCCCCAAATAGTCAAATAGGTATGGGATCCCATAGTCCTCAAAATCGTTACTCTTAATCCTCTTTTCAGCTAACACCTTATTGGAATATTTTTACGCTCTTTATATATATACACACTCTTTTACGCTCTAATTTTACATCTTATATATATAGTCTATAATTTGCCATTATTTTAAGCACTAAACACATATCATGTTTTCTTTAAAAAAACATTTAGCACATAGGATTAATTTTTAAGCTAATCACTAAAGTTTTATAATTTTAACAATATATGCATATTAAGGCAACCAACATTATAAATCCAAATTAATTTCAAGAAAATAACCATGACAATTAACAAATTTAACAAATAAACACATATCTCATAAAAGATATATCAAGGTTATCATCAAATTCATGGAATTTCACATACTTTGACTCTAAAAAGTCAAAATTACCATGGATGACCATGAAGCTCAAGCTTTCAATTTTGCTCAAAAAGTATGAATTAAGTTACAATTACTCAGTAAAAATACTAACGTTGGTGATTGGAAGCTTAACTTTGCACAAATCTAGCTTTTTTTTTCTTCACCACTTTCTCTACCAAAAAATCTTCAAAATGGATGAAACTACCCACAAAGAGGTGATTTTTAGCCTAGATCTTTGATATTCATGAAAATGTGGGTGTTTTGAACCTTAAATTTGCAAATTTTGGGCACAAAAATGATGTTTTTTTCGAAGGAGCCGCACACCCAAGCGTAGACTAATGTTCTAGGGTTGTGAAAATGATAAAATGGGGCTGAAATTTCCAATTTATCTCGTTAGGACGCAGAGCAAACGTAGGCCTGCGCCCGCCCCCCCCCCCCCCTGCGCCCAACTCTTCTAAAATTTCATTTATTTTTTATTGTTTTGGTACGCGTGGCTGTAAATCTCTCTAACTTTTGATATAGAATGTAATCTAAAAGTTTTTGTGAGGGCTAAATTAATTAATTAATCTTATCATTATAACCTACCCTTCCCAACTTAGAATTTTGTGACATCCTCGTCAAATCAGAATTATATTATCAGTTAAGATCATAGACAGATAGATCGGTACTTATTCCTTATTCATAACAATTAAAATTAAACAATAAATGATAACAAAATAAAATTCAACTTTTATCATTTCAACTTAATAAAATAAAAACATCACACTTTAAAATTAAAAATTTAGTTCCATTACAATTCAAATAAAAATAACCAAACCAAACAACCAAAACACCACATCAAAAACAATTCAAACCAATAAATTTTTAGCACGCATAATTAAACTATAATACTCAAATAACAAGAAACTCAACATTCAGCCGGAGGGGCGACAATCTCTTCCAGTTCGCCGACAGTGATCTGAAGATTGGTGAGCCAGTCTGAGTGCATGTGAAACAGTTGATCATTCTTCTTTTGATTTTAACGGAGCATTTGGATCTCTTTAAGCAATATATTGTTCGAGTTTACTATGTCTCCATCTACCTCCTTCAGCTTGTGCACTTGTTCCCAAACGAAATCAACGGTCTCAACCCTCTTCCATGGCCTCTGATATTCTTCATCAACTTCCATTCTAGCTTTTCCTTTAGTACTCTGTCTTTCAGGTACGGGTTCAAGGGCTTTGAAAGGGATTTGGGTCACTTTAGCAGATTTTTGACAACGAATTTGGAAACCTCTCTCAGTATGCTCAAAAACTAGCCCTACCGTAGTAAACCTTGTAAACCATGTGGTATTCGGGTTAAGGATCCGTATGGGCAACTCCTCGGACACAACCTTTTCTATCACGAATAATTCAGTCAACATTCTACAATTAGGGTAATTTATCCCTTGGCCTAAGACATGACATTCAAACAATTAGGGTAATCCAGTCATCAATGCGTGCACTAAGAGAATTTCTTGTGGTCTCACATACGTGGTGTCTTGGTGACGCGGAAGTATGTTAAAGATAACAAACTTCCATATAACTTTGGCTAATGGGCATAAATCACCTCTATTGAAGGCGGTATAGGTCCGGGTAGTTCTAATCAGAATTCCAAAAACAGTTGCTATCATTTGATCCCATTGATTAGTCCATTTGCTAACCTTATGCATTCTATCCCCCTGGGTATTAGTCAATGTCCAGAACTCCTTAGGACAAGGTGTTTTAGTGTCAATTAAAAACTCATCATACAATATTTCTCTAGAATTTAGCACATCTTTGTTCCCCACCATCCCCACTAATTCAAAGTCGTGCTCTTTAGATTTTTCAATCCTACGCATCGTGGCGAACCACTGTTGAATTAAACTAGTATGGATCTGTGGTAACTCCCACATGATAGCCCTAGCGCATCCTAGACGCTCAAATGAGTCAATGATCTCAAAATCATCAAAATCAGACTCTTTTAGGGTACGCTCTATGAGAAACCTAGGAGGCTTACCATTGTTAGAATTCAGGGGAATTTCAAGAAAATTCGCATCGAGGGGTTTCTCAAAGCGGAGATCCCTAGGGTCGTGGGTTCTCATCCTAGGTTTTTGGGAATTTCCGGGACGGTTACCGTTTGCATGGAACTGGGTTGACATCTAAAAATAATGCAAAGACAAAGGATTATAAATATGGGGTTTTTACGTAAATGATGCATGAAAATTTTAGACACACTTTTTCAATACTAGACAAACTAATCCTATGTCTCATCAACAACGTGAGTCCAATCTAACCCTAACAAATGCATGAACTCTAACAATAAATATTTTAACAATAAAAACATAACCTTTTACGATAAAAAGTTTCAAAATATATTAATTACGGAAAAAGCCATAATTTTTACAAAGTTTTTGCAAAAATAATTTAGATTAATTAAATGAGTATTTAGAAAATTAGTAATAACCATTTTTTAAATAAAAACCATGTAATTCCAAAAAATCTCAATCCATGCATGCATGATGAAGCTTTATGAAACTAAGGTAGAATGAAGTTAAAGGGGTTAGGGGAGTATACCTTGCTAGTAATTGAGAAGAACTAACGTCGGATTGAAGATTTGAAGTGAAAAACATGAATTTTTGAAGGTTTTTAGGCTTAGAAATCGACATCCGCTGTTTCTGGAACTAGAATTAGGGTTTTTGGGTAATGTGGACGATCAGTACTGGTTTTATAAAATATTAAGCGCGTCGGGCCGTAGAGCAAGCGCAGGCCTGCGCTCCCCCTGCGCCCGGGCCTCTAGATTCGTGATCTGGGCCGTGCACTAGTCTTGAAACCCTAATTCTTTATTTTTTTAATTTTTTACGGGTATTCTCCCCAACTTAAACTTGTATTATTGGGTTAAAATAATTCTATTACGTGCTTAATTTTTTATTTTCTTATGCGGGGCTTATTATTTAATTTAAATCCTAATTTCTAAACACAACTAACTTCAGGTTGATGAATACTCCCCAACTTAATTGGGTACACACAAGTAACACAAATAAGCAAATAAACACACTAAAAAACAATTATTTAAATAATCAAAATACTCTTGGTTGCCCCTTAGAGAGCGCTAGGTTTTACATCTTTAGCCAGACGTACTGCTCCTACACAAATTAATTAACCTTCGGATCTTGTAATCTGATGAGTTCAGATACCAACATGTCATTGTTGGTTCATTGAATATATAATTTAAGTCTATGTCCGTTGACTTTAGATGGCTCACCACCTTTTAGGTCTTGTATTTCTATCGCACCGTGTGGGTAGGTATTCGTTACAACGTATTGACCTGTCCATTTACTTTTTTATTTACCGGGAATTAGTGTAAGTCTTGCGTTAAATAACCAGACTTTATTTCCTTTGGTAAATATTTTATTTATAATCATTCTGTCGTGAAAAACTTTAGTTTTCTGTTTATAAATTCAAGCGCTTTCGTAGGATTCTCTACGAATTTCTTCCAGTTCATTTAATTGGACATTCCTTTCAACACCCGCATCATCTAAGTTAAAATTAGTGTTTTTGATTGCCCATAGAGCTTGGTGTTCTAATTCCACTGGGAGGTGGCAAAGCTTACCATAAACAAGTGTGTATGGGGACATACAGATTTGTGTTTTAAATGCGGTTCTATATGCCCATAGAGCATCCTGTAATTTTTGTGACCAATCTTTACGATCAGGTCTGACAGTTTTCTCGAGAATCTCTTGATCCCTCGATTAGAGATCTCGACTTGTCCGCTTGTTTGCGGATGATAAGGCGTTGTTATTAAATGGTTAACTCCATACTGTATAAGGAGTTTAGCAAAATGTTGATTATTAAAATGTGACCCTCCGTCACTGATGATAGCCCTTGGAATACCATGTTGTGAAAAAATATATGTTTTAACAAATTTACACACAACCCGATTATCATTAGTGCGTGTAGCTTCTGCTTCCATCCATATGGAACCATAATCTACTGCAATTAAGATGTATTAATATCCAAATGATTTAGGGAAGGGTCGCATAAAATCAATGCCCCATACATCAAATATTTCGACAATTAATATCGGGGTCATAGGCATTTCATCACTTTTTGCGATGTCACCAGTTTCCTGGCATCTTGTGCACCCTTTAACAACCTCGTAGGCATCATTAAAAATCGTGGGCCAGAAAACCCACACTGCAATATCCGGTGGCCAGTTTTCTTTGCGCTGAAATGGCCAACGCATGCATATGCATGACAATGTTTAAGAATATCCTCGTGTTCCGAGTTCGGGACACATTGTCTTATAATTTGATATGCTCCTTTTTTAAATAGATCAGGCACATCCTAAATGTATTGCCTTGCTTGAGCATAAAATTATTTTCTTTGTTGTGACTTCCAGTGCTCTGGCAATCTTCCTGATACGAAATAGTTAACTAGATTCGCGAACCAGGGAATTTTAGATACAGATAATAATTGTTCATCTGGGAAGGAAACCCTGATTTGATCAGTTGAGTTTGTTGGGATTAAGTGAAGCCTTGATGAATGATCGGCAACAACGTTTTCTGTGACTTTTTTATCTTTAATTTCTAGGTCAAACTCATGTAATAGATGGATCCACCGAATTAATCGAGGCTTGGCATCCTTCTTTGCCAATAAATGTCTTAAAGCACTATGGTCTGAGTACACAATTACTTTTTCCCCCCAGATATTGGATCTGAATTTATCTAGGGTAAACACCACGACTAGTAATTCTTTTTCCGTAGTGGTGTAATTGATTTGTGCCTCATTAAAGGTTTTACTTGCGTAGTAAATGACCCGATTATCATTGGTGTGTGTAGCTTCTGCTTCCACCCATTTGGAACCATAATCTACTGCAACTAAGATGTATTCATATCTAAATGATTTAAGGAAGGGTCCCATAAAATCAGTGCCCCATACATCAAATATTTGGACAATTAATATCGGGGTCATAGGCATTTCATCACTTTTTGCGATGTCACCAGTTTCCTGGCATCTTGTGCACCCTTTAACAACCTCGTAGGCATCATTAAATATCGTGGGCAAGACAAACCAACACTGCAATATCCGGTGGCCAGTTTTCTTTGCGCTGAAATGGCCAACGCATGCATATGCATGACAATGTTTAAGAATATCCTCGTGTTCCGAGTTCGGGACACATTGTCTTATATTTTGATATGCTCCTTTTTTAAATAGATCAGGCTCATCCTAAATGTATTGCCTTGCTTGAGCATAAAATTATTTTCTTTGTTGTGAGTTCCAGTGCTCTGGAAATCTTCCTGATACGAAATAGTTAACTAGATTCGCGAACCAGGGAATTTTAGATACAGATAATAATTGTTCATCTGGAAGGAAACCCTGATTTGATCAGTTGAGTTTGTTGGGATTAAGTGAAGCCTTGATGAATGATCGGCAACAACGTTTTCTGTGACTTTTTAATCTTTAATTTCTAGGTCAAATTCTTGAAATAGATGGATCCACCGAATTAATCGAGGCTTGGCATCCTTCTTTGCCAATAAATGTCTTAAAGCACTATGGTCTGAGTACACAATTACTTTTCCCCCCCAGATATTGGATCTGAATTTATCTAGGGTAAACACCACGACTTGTAATTCTTTTTCCGTAGTGGTGTAATTGATTTGTGCCTCATTAAAGGTTTTACTTGCGTAGTAAATGACCCGATTATCATTGGTGTGTGTAGATTCTGCTTCCACCCATTTGGAACCATAATCTACTGCAACTAAGATGTATTCATATCTAAATGATTTAGGGATGGGTCCCATAAAATCAGTGCCCCATACATCAAATATTTTGACAATTAATATCGGGGTCATAGGCATTTCATCACTTTTTGCGATGTCACCAGTTTCCTGGCATCTTGTGCACCCTTTAGGAACCTCGTAGGCATCATTAAATATTGTGGGCCAGAAAAACCCACATTGCAATATCCGGTGGCCAGTTTTCTTGGCGCTGAAATGGCCACCGCATGCATATGCATGACAATGATTAAGAATATCCTCGTGTTCCGAGTTCGGGACACATCGTCTTATAATTTGATCTGCTCCTATTTTAAATAGATCAGGCTCATCCTAAAAGTATTGCCTTGCTTGAGCATAGAAATATTTTCTTTGTTGTGAGTTCCAGTGCTCTGGCAATCTTCCTGATACGAAATAGTTAACTAGATTCGCGAACAAGGGAATTTTAGATACAGATAATAATTGTTCATCTGGGAAGGAGTCCCTGATTTGATAAGTTGAGTTTGTTGGGATTAAGTGAAGCCTTGATAAATGATCGGCAACAACGTTTTCTGTGCCTTTTTTATCTTTAATTTCTAGGTCAAATTCTTGTAATAGATGGATCCACCGAATTAATCGAGGCTTGGCATCCTTCTTTGCCAATAAATGTCTTAAAGCACTATGGTCTGAGAATACAATTACTTTTTCCCCCCAAATATTGGATCTGAATTTATCTAGGGCAAACACCACGACTAGTAATTCTTTTTCCGTAGTGGTGTAATTGATTTGTGCCTCATTAAATGTTTTGCTTGCGTAGTAAGTGACCACTAGCTTTTTCTCAAATCTTTGTCCTAAAACAGCACCAACTCCATAATCACTTGCATTGCACATGATCTCAAAAGGTTGAGACCAATCCGGAGATTGCAAATTCGCTCTTCAGTTAATTTTGATTTAAACTTCTCAAATGCTTTCATACAAGCATCGTCAAAATTAAATTCGACATCTTTTGAAAGAAGATTACATAATGGCCTTGAGATCTCAGTGAAATATTTAATGAATATAAAAACCAGCGTGGCCCAGGAATGATCTTATTCCTTTAACGCTGGTAGTGGGTGGAAGTGAGGAAATTAATTGAACTTTTGCTTTATCTACCTCCATTCCACTTTCGGACACAATGTGACCTAGGACTACCCCTTTGTAGGTCCCGAAAGGTTCCCAAAGTATATAGTAATAAACTGTAGAGGGGGGGTGAATACAGTATTTAAAATCTACACACTCTTTTTCTCAATGTTTGTATGTATTATCAACAAATGTTAATTACAAACAAGCTTGACTGCGGAATTGTTCAAGCTGAGATGACAGAATACAACAGTATGGTTTCTAGTCTAAGACACACTCAAACTAGATTACAATGAACACACTCACTAAGAGGCACTCACTGTATTTTACAAGACTTTAAGGAACAGCTTTGGTAAACAGCTTAGACACACAGAAGCTTGTTTACAGAAGATTTGCATGCATGAATATCACACTTGCACGTTCACTCTTGGTTTAAGCACTTAGCTTTCTTCACATTCTTTCTGACCTTAGAAGCTTCCTTTTATACTCACTTAGAGGATCTAAGAGAAACATCTTCATTGGGCAGAATGAAAAAGGAGAAGTCTTGTTTGAAAAGACAATATAACTTTTCTGCACTTTTCTGAAAAGCAGACTTGCCTTCTCTTGTGCAGAACTTTTGTCTTTTTACTTTCTACTGTTGCATTGCCTTTAACCATTTTAGGAATGTCAACTTTGCGTCTTTCTTCCTTGTAAAGGCCTATTTTGATATAAGAAAAAGGTCTGTCACCCTTTTTCAAATATCCGTTTGTCTTCATGTAACAGAACAGCTTGGGCAGGCTGAGCGGTTCTGCTTTCCACTTTGTCTTCAACTGTGTAAACTGATCTGGTAGTTAAAAACAATACATGATGACTTGGAAACAAATTCCATAAAGTGTTTAGCCTGTTCACAAAGAACAGGTTCTTTTCACAAAGAACAGAACACTTTAAAAATGCCCAAGCTGCTCAACAGTGTAGAGCAGCGTAGACAGTTTATGTCCAGCCTGATCAGCAGACTGATCAGCTTGGACAAACTGTATTGGTTGCAACACATGCAACGTATAGAACAGCTTTAGACTGATATTGCAAATCATTGTCAGGTTTCAATAAGGCATATAACAGGCCTTAAATTCAACCTTCAAATGTATCAACAGGTTTGATTATAAAATCTCCCCCTCAGATGTAGAGCAGGTTTGACTGAGGCCTTTTTGTGCCTAACAATCTCCCCCTATTTGCAATAACCAGTCCAAGCTGGTTTTGTCAAAAATCACTATATATTTTTACAGTACATTTGCTGAAATAAAATTACAACATTACAGTAAAGTAAAAGATCAGTTTATATATATACACTGATTCTTGACTATATTTGAACAACATATGTTCTTACAAAAGTACAACTAATGTGCTAATGTATTTTACAACTAATGTAAAAAATAAAAAAAATTACAACTAATGTAATTGTGTACAACTAATGTACAGAATGTACAACTAATGTACAAGATTTGGACTGTTTGAGACGGGAGCAGATAATGGCAAGCCTGTCCAACTAATGGACAGCTTCCATTCTTCACCTACCCAGATGGCAGGTGGACTTCATTCGACAGGGGGTGGCATCCCTTCTTTGAATCTTTTTAAAAGTTCTTCCCTTGTTTCTTCATGTTCTTCAAGTTCAGCTGTAAGAAACATAAAGTTAGAACTTTGGAGCTCACCTCTGTCATAAAATCCTTTCAGCTCTTCCCAGACAGCTGCTCTCCATTGGCTGGACTGACTGAAGGAGGTGGCAATTCTGAAGGCTGCAAGCTGCTTAAGACCAACTTTGTGTAGGTCAGAAGCTCTTTGAAAACATTTCTTCTGAGATAAGGGATCCACAAAAAATGCCCCTAACTCAGGCTCTTCAATCACTTTGCCATCTTCAAATTCAACTCCTTCAGGCAGGCTGTGGTCAACTCCTTTAATTTCCACAGCATAATCTCCTTGTTCAATCATCATAAGGAGTTCTTCCAGCTCTGAATCTCTCTTTTTCCTTCTGGCCTTGATTTTAGGGGATGTCACAGAGACACCCTCTTTGACTTCTTTAGGGATCAGGCCCAACTCACTCACTCTCTCCATCAGCTTCTTTATGTATGCCCTGATAGTCTTAGCCGTTTCTGACTTAGACTGGCTCAGGGCAACTGCCAGTTCCACCCATTCCCTGTAACCCATTTGAGCCACATCAGCGTGATCATATGATTCCAATTCAGGGCCTGTTGCACCCATCCTTGTGATCTGAAGTTTCCACTGAGTGCCTTTTCTTGATATGGGAACAGCTTTGACAATTCCTTCCTTGGCCAGCCTTCTAGTAGCAACATCATGAAATTTCTTTTTGGCCAAGTTGTCAAAATGGAATTTGGCTCTGGCAGAAGGTACTGTTGATTTGGTCACTGAGACCTGAGTACCTTTTTCCACTTCCTTCCCTTTTTCTCCTGCTGATTGCTTGGCAGCTTCCATTATTTTCTTTTGCACCTCCAAGGTAGACATTTTTATTTTCTTTGCTTCTTGGAGGGCAAGAGACTTAGCAGCTTTGGCAGATTGTTCTTCTTTTCTTAACTCTTCCAGAGCCTTAAGTTGTTCTTCCCTAAACTCAAAGTATTTGTGCATAGGGAGCCCATCTCTTTGGCTCTGGCTTTGTGAAACTGAGTTTCTGCCTGTTTCTGCTCAATAGGATCCACCGCTGCCTTTTCTTTTCCTTTAGCTGCTGCTTTAGGGACAGCAGCTTCAGGAATACTTTCTTCTTCTTCTTCTTCTTCTTTTTCTTCTGAAATAATAAGGTGCCTCCTTTTGCTGCTAGGCCTGTCCTCAGGAATGACTTCCTCCCCCTTAGACTGAGCAGGGTTTGGAGAGCCAGCCTGAGTAGGCATAGCAGCTTGGGAAGCACCTTCAGCTGCACCTGTTTCTGCTGGTTGATCAGTTTGGGTTGCAGACACTGGTATCTCCTTAGGAGAAGGAATCTTCTCCCCCTTAGACTTAGTCTTCGAGGCAGATGATTTCTCCCCCTTTGAAGGAGATGATGCAGCGACTTCAACCCCTGGTCTGCCTGAAGACACAAAGTCAGCAGGCTTGCCAGCAGGTTTGGGAGGTTTAGGACCAACAAGGCTGTTCACTAAGTAAGCCAAGTTGTCCTTCACCTCACCAAGCTGGGAAAGACAGTTTTGAAGAGAAGAAGAATGGGAATCAGCAAAAGTGGTCAGCTTAACAATGTTGTCTCTATCAGAAGCTGTGAACAACAAACTTTGGAGCTGTGCAAGATGAAGTTCAAGAGAATCTTGCACATCAGCAAGGTTTGATGACACAGAATTTGATAGAGAACCTATAAGAGTGTTCAGGCTGGCCAATGTGGAAGGAATGGTAGTATTACAGGAAGTGAGGAGAGAGGACAGCTGTTGAGAAATAGCTGTCATAGAGGACACAGAGTCCTGTTGTGAGGAGAGGATAGAGGAAAGAGAGTTGGTTACATTTTGCAGCTGTGCAGTGAGTGCAAGCAGCTGTGGAGAGTGGTCAGCTTGTGGAGTAACTGGGAAGGATTCTTTAAACGTATCAAAGAATCCTTTGAGCTGCTCAGACACAGAGTCTGAGATTATGGATGGTAGGGAGTGCATGGTATGTTCCAAAGAACCAACTTTGTTGGTCAGCAATGAAAGCTGATCCTTCAAAGGCAGGTCTTTGGGAGATGGTGGTGTATGGGTGGACTGTTTGGAGTGAGTAGATGGAGAAGATGATGATGAGGCTGGTGTTTGAGGATGAGAGGGAGAAGGAAGAGAAGCTTTGGACAACAGTTCCATAGCCTGGGCAAAAGTAAGGTGGCCCAGGTTAGAGGGATCAAGGGGTCCTTCAGCAGCGGCTGTAGCTGTATCATTAGGAGAAGGAGATGATGTTTGGGGCCTCTCAGATGCTGCTTGTGTTGCAGCACCCTCATGAAGACCAGTGGTGGTTCCCTCTGCAGTGCCTTGGTCTAAAGGCACCTCATCATGGGGAGATGGGATATGCATTTCAACATCAGCAGTGGTGAAACCTGCTGATGGAATTTGCATTGAGGGATCAGCCTCACCAGAGGGATGGTATGATCCCTGAGGTTCATCAGCTTGTGTTGTTGGTCCCTCAGCAGCTGTTTGGTGTTGAACAGCTGAATCATGGGGAACAGAAGTTTGAGGCTGAGCTGCTGATTGGTCTATATCAGCAGCATGGGCACCTCGTGCAGACTCAGGGTGTAAGGAGATATGAGTGGGGGACAGTGTGGACTCAGTGTGGAGTGGAGAGGGCTCCTGTCTTTCAATATCCTCAGCCTGTTGGGAGGCTGGGATAGTTGATGTGGGTATCTCCATTTGTACAACTGGTTCCTGTTGGGAGGAACCAGAGGGTCTAGGCTGACTCAAGGGTGACTCAGGCTGGAGTGAAGCAGGCTCCAAATGAGCTGAACCTTCTCCCAAACTAGGAGAGGCAGCTTGGGTTGCTTCTTTTACAACTGAACCCTGTTGAGAGGGAACAGAGGAGACTGTTTTCTGGGCTAGTTTCTTTTTGGCTAAGGATTTTCTTTGATAACGAATGGATGAAGTGGGTGATTGTGGAGAGGAGAGGGGATCGGTTTGGACTGGATGGGAGACTGGGTCAGGAACAGTGGGGCTGGACTGTTCCATAGTCTCTTGTGCCACAGAGGCACCAGCCACAAAGGCTTCAGGCTCAACAGATGAGCCAGGGTGAGGAATCTGCTCTTCCTCAGCCACAGAGGCTAAGGGAGCAGACTCAGCTTGAGCTGTTTTGGCCTTCTTTTTAACAGGCCCAGCTTCAGCTGCCAAGGTCCTTTTTACCAACTTAGACCTGGCTTTGGATTTTCCACCGGGGGCAGCAGTGACTGGATCCACCCTCACAGCAGAGGGTCCTTCCACTAAACCCAACAGCCTCCTCATTGGTGTTGAGAGAGGAGGCTCATTTTCCAGTACAGGAGTATGAAACACCCTATTCCCTATCACAGGGAATGCAGCAGTTTTAAGTAGGGGTTGAGGGTGATATAGATGCTCACCACAGACATGGCAGAAGATGAGACTCAGGAACCTGGGATATCTGACAGCTGCTGGTCTTGTCTCTTGTTGTACCAGGTTTCTCATGTTCAAGAAGATCCATTTGGCCATGTCAAGTGTATTCCCATCCACCAGCTGAAGGACTATCGGCACTTCATCTCTACTAAGTTGGTCAAAGGAACCAACCTTGCTGCTGAACGACATTGCCACAGAGGCAAATAAGAAGTTGTAAGTAGGTGATAACTCCTTCCTGTACAAAGTAGCTCCAACCTTGGGTTCTGCCACACCACAGAAGCGTAGCAGATTGCCCATTTGCTCATTTTCAGGCTGAGGGAGATCATAGTGCTCAGCCACTGGAAGATGAAGAACTTCCCTCAAAAGATCGACTGTAATCTCAATGGTTTGAGTCCCATTGAGAATAGTACCTCTGATAACCTTAGTATTTGGATTGTAGGAGCAGGTGTACCAGAACTCGTATACCATCTCCTGGTACAGGACACCAGGAGATGCAGTCAGTGCATAGTTCAACGGATGAACTTGCAGAAATTCCACCATTCGATCGTAACCCTTCCCCACATAGTTTTTGGGGATTGTTAGGTTTGCTATGTAGTTGGTGGGTTTCAGGGTCAGCATCGTGGTGACAGAAGGATGTTTAACAACATCCTCACCAACGAAAACTGGCAGAAAGGGATTGGGTCTGTGAGCCATTTGGGAGATTTGAAGGTTTGAGGAAGCAAAAGACACTTAGTCGATTTTAGGGTTCTTGAGAATTTCTGGGAATGATGAGGAAGACGAAGATGAAACAGTATGTTGGTATTTATAGGATTTTGAATGGTCGTGTGTATGAGAGAGAAAAGATTTGGGCGGTTTGATTTGAAATGTTTGTTAACGGAAAACGGAACGGTTGTCCATGTCAGAAACATTGTCAGACCACTTGACCTTTTTGATCACTAACACACGTAACATACATTATCCGCAGTAATTAAGGTAAATAAAACATAATTTAAGAAACTTAATTATGAAGAAAGGTAATTAAACTGTTGGTCTACGCTGATGGTCAAACCTGTGATGATCAGGGTCAACAAGGTTCTCAGTCTTCAAGCTGTTCTTCCTTCAAACTGTTCCTTCAGCCTGCTCTCCTTTGTGAGAACAGGTTGAGTTCAATAGATGAACAGGTTACAGTGTGAAGAAGTGAACAGGTTGAAGACTTAACCATCAGAGCAGGCTGGACGAATAAACAGGTTAAACTGTTTTTGTTCAGCCTGTTGTATGTTCAAGCTGTTCAAGTTTTTCAGACAAATGACTAAGTACAGAACATGTATAACCTGTTCTGTCTAAGCTGTTCAGAGAAACGTGAGCAGTGTGAGACATACGAATTATTAGACCGTTGAGAGACACTTAGTCACTCTTGTTTAACATGCCCAGCTTGCTGACAAGGTAATTAAACCTTGTTTCATCCAGAGGTTTGGTGAAAATGTCTGCAAGCTGTTCATTTGTGGAAATAAAACTTACCTCCACATTACCTTTTTGGATGTGATCCCTGATGAAGTGATGTCTGACTTCAATATGCTTTGTTCTTGAGTGAAATACTGGATTGTTGGAGATGGCTATGGCACTTGTGTTATCACACAGAATAGGAGTTTTCCTATACACAAGCCCATAGTCTTCAAGCTGATGCTGCATCCACAGAATCTGCCCAAAGCAGCTTCCAGCAGCAATGTATTCAGCTTCAGCAGTAGAAGTGGACACTGAGTTCTGCTTCTTGCTACTCCAACTGATCAACTTTCCACCAAGGAGTTGACAGCCACCTGTTGTGCTTTTCCTGTCTAACCTGCAGCCTGCAAAATCAGAATCTGAATAACCTGTTAGTTCAAGGCTTGAGTCTTTGGGATACCAAAGACCCAAACCTGGAGTACCCTTCAGGTATCTGAAGATTCTTTTAACAGCTGCAAGATGTGATTCCGTTGGATTAGCTTGGAACCTAGCACATAAACAGGTGGCAAACATAATATCAGGTCTGCTAGCAGTCAAGTATAGCAAGCTCCCAATCATGCCTCTGTAAGCTGTTACT